>JADRCD010070747.1:0-14260 GCA_019843815.1 Montemys delectorum | reverse complement strand
CTCTCTCTCTCTCTCTCTCTCTCTGTGTGTGTGTGTGTGTGTGTGTGTAATCCTGTGGGAATCCGCTTGCCTGGGTGGGTCCATGTGGAGGCCAGAGGATGGTGTTGCAATGTCTTCTTTAATCCCTTTTCCATCTTCTTTTTTTGAGACAGGATCTCACACTGAATGTGGAGCTCATGGCTTTGACTATACTCTCTGGGGATTGAATCCACAGAATTTGCCTGTCTCCTTCCTTCAGAACTAAGGTTATGTATGCACACTCCCATGCCCAGATTTTATATGGATCCTCATAATTCAGGTGCTCATGAGTTATAGGTTCTTTTCAGTAGGCACATTAAATAAGGAAGGTTTTGCCTAAGGTTACGTGTGAAGGATTCGTGAGAGATGGGCTTTGTATCTCCCAGTACTTAGTGTTTCTCTGAGGAAATCTGTTTGTAAATTGTTCACCGTGGCGAGTACTGCATAACAACCCCCCCCCCCGTATGAGACCTCAGATCTGTCAATAGTGTGTCTGATGTTCTGAGTACAGTACCCCAAGTATTTCTTCTTGCTACCACTTTGAAGAAAGGCCATAGACTCCTGCAAGTGAAAGTTCATCCTTTCTGATGTTTGTTTGTAGTTGAGGAACAAAGAAAATTATGTGACCTGAGTAATGCCAGCTCCCTTGCCAGTTAAGTTGATGAACCCAAACTCTCTCTTATCTTTACCTTCAAAGTGATATTAGCAGAGGTGACTAAGGAAGTGAGTCCAAAAGCTTCCCCATTACACAGCAAAAAAGAAGAAGAAAGAGAAGAAGAAGAAGAAGAAGAAGAAGAAGAAGAAGAAGAAGAAGAAGAAGAAGAAGAAGAAGAAGAAGAAGAAGAAGAAGAAGAAGAGGAGGAGGAAGAGGAGGAGGAAGAGGAGGAGGAGGAGGAGGAAACCGACTTCTGAACAGTTCCTTGCAGAAGTAGGGCCCTGGTCCAGATGTTTTCCAGCTATATGCTGGAAAAAGAAGAACCCATCCTGTGTCCCCTTCCCCACTTCGTTCCTTTTGTTTTTCCCTCTTACATCATATTAAAGAGAAAGTTTTGAATTTGGGTAAACTTTGGGATGCCCCCCACATTGTCACCCACAGAGCAAATACCGTCTTCCTTTTATAGATTGAAGGTTGAATCCGCAATGTTAGCCGAGATCGCAGCAAGGCAGGGCCAAGGTCAGATGAAAAGGGAGGCAGTAGATAGCAGCCAAAAAAGAAGAAATGTCTTTCTCTGTGACTTCTCCATCTACGCTAAGAAGCTCTCATCTCAATTCCACATTGGGAACTGTCTCCACTGTCCAGCCTCATGCGACCGTGGCTTAATTTCCATTACAAACTGTGTGATAGTAGCCTCTTTCAGGTAGGAAAAGTTCTTCTTTTTATTGTTCATTGGAAAAAAATTATACAGTATATTCTGATCCTTTTTTCCCCTCTCCCAAATTCTCCCCAAATCCCCACACACATAACTCCATACCACCACCCCCTCTCTCCCTCTCCCTCTCTCTCGCTCACACACACACACACACACACACACACGCAAGCATGTACACACACACTGTAAAATTACAAAATCAGAAAACAATATACAAATAAAAAATCATTTACATTAGATACTTTTCGTGTTCTGTTTATGTGGTGTTTGGGGTGTAGAAGTGTGTTGCAAGAGCATATCTGCAGTTTATCTGTAACTTTCTGCAGTGATTCCCCCAGGTTAAAGGATACACATTTTGAGTTTGCATATGCCATCATATAAGACAGCTATGGCTAGGACATCTCAAGACTAAGCTTAACATTCATGGTGATCATGGTTAATTGGGAAAGTCAAAAAAAAATATCTGTTATAGCAGGCTAAATGCCATCTCATCCTCCAATGGGTATTCCTAAAATAACTGGCTTCTCAGTGTGCTTGGTAAGAGACTGATAAGAGGTTAGTTCTACCTTCCACTGTTTAATGTCTAGATCAACAAAGACAAGAGGCAAATGATGGGCTGGGGAGGAGTCTACAGCTGTTTGTATATTGTTGTGATGCCAGATTTAAGTGTAGGGCATTAAATCCTGGGAGAAAATATGACCCTAGTTAGACTTTAGAGCATTAGTAGAATAGTTGTTATTTCAGTTTAGGGAGAGTTTATAAGCAAATATATAGTTAACTAATTTTAAAAGAGTTTATCACTACAGCAAAAAGGGTTGTGAAAGGTATGTTCTGTAGTCTTTGATTGATAAGACTCCAAAAATATTTGATATTATAACATGAAATTGAAATTTGGCTTGTAACAAGCTAGAATATTCTGTTCTGCTAAGGAAAGCAAAATTGCTCCATAAGAAGGTAGATGTGAGAGGGAGAGAATTACAAGGAGACAAAGCCATAATTAAGATATTTAAAGCAATCTGGGAATTTATACCCATTTTCTTATGATGATAAGGAATGAGAAGTGATGGAAATAAAGAACAAGAAAGATGACGGTGATGGTGATGATGATGATGTATCTCTCTCTGTGTGTGTGTGTGTGTGTGTGTGTGTGTGTGTGTGTGTGTTGCTAGACATGGCACACAGTGCCTTGTATATGTTGTAAAACTGCTCTCTACCACTAATGGACATACTCACCCTAAGGATAGTATCTTTGCTGTAAAAGATGAAATGAGTACATAGGAGTCTGCTAATAGGCATCTGTGCTTCTCTGGCTCTGATGTGGTTAAGTGTTGTTACTCTTGAGATGGGGCAGTTAGTTCCAATGTATGTGAAAATTTAGCAGAAACCAACTCCCACCCCACCCCCAATCCACACATTTTCCAGACTCCACTGACTTTGTAAACTATGCAGCAAGGAGAGGGTTTAATTCAATAGTGTAATCTATGAGCTAAAATTATTTCCAGCTGTCTGTTTGGAGGGATATTCTGTTGACAATAATTGATGCTTCTGACCTTGTGCTTAAGAAATAGCCAGCAGTGCTGTTCTGATGATATTTTCTGATACTAAATCTTTATCTCAACCTTGTATGACCATCAGATAGTAATTGGATAGAAGACACACTACTATGAAAATAAATCTTCAAGCAACATACTCTAGTTTGTTTTTTTCAACTATTTCACATATCTCTTTTTGATTTCTATCTTCTGCATTTCCATAATAAAATTTGAATTTCAGATTAGTTTTACATAATATCATAAATTTAATCTCTACAAACAGTCCTGCTAAATCTTCCCAGGCAACTCAAAGACTTTCTAATGCAAGGCACCTAGAAACTTAAAGGCGACATTTTGATGAAATCTATATGGATTCATGAAAGGCTTGGGTTACAGTTTTATCAGTGTCTCTAACTCACTGTGTGATCTTGGGCAAGTCCTTTGCTTGTCTGGACCCCGTCTTGTCCTATGTGAAATTGTAAGGATTCGACTAGATGTTGATGGTGGCTGACGTCAGTCAGAAGCTTCTGATTCATGAAATATTTGAGTATTTGAGGTACATCTATTTAATCCTCTCATCTACACCATAGGCAGATGCTTGATCCTAAGGTTAGCTTGCAAATTAACACCCTGACCAACTCCATTGCCTTTCTAAGAGCTCATTTTTTAGGCAGTTAACTATCACTGATGAAAAAGAAATGCTAGTGAGCTTTCGCTGAGAAATGGCCATGCAGAAATGGGACCTCAGTATTCTCTAACTGCAAAACAGGATGCTTTATTTTCCATGAAATCTAGAACAGACATCTGGGTCCATAACTCTAGATACCTAGTTGCATAAATATTTTGCTAAAGAAATAATAAAATATGAAAGGATTCTAGGTAGTACAGATTCTTTTCTTTTTAAAGAAACATTTATTTGTTTTATGTACATGAGTACACTGTAGCTGTTTTCAGACACACCAGAAGAGGACATCAGATCTCATTACAGATGGTTGTGAGCCACCATGTAGTTGTTGGGAATTGAACTCAGGACCTCTGGAAGAGCAGTCAGTGCTCTTAACCACTGAGCCATCTCTCCAGCCCCAGTAGTGCAGATTCTTAGTAGTAGGCATAGCTGTGGAAATGCTCAAGTAATATCAGTACTAGTAAATACTAGTAAAGCCACAGGTCCATTTAAAATTTCCTGTTTACCAAACCTGAGTTCCTGCTAAGGAGTTCAGCAAGTTACATCTAGCTAAGCCACTCAGTAATCACAGAAAATAGTGACGCTGAGCTAGCTCGCACATGTGATGTTTGAACTAATTAGACTATGAGGGGTTTGCTAGGTTGGTTTTGGTGTCTGCCTACCTTATATTTAAGTTGATATACTTCTTGCCAATCCCTGCTAATGAGTTACTGACCTGGAAAATTCCTGACTTCAGTTAATCAAACAGACTTCACATTCAGTTTTTCATTAGTAACAGTTGGTGTGGTTTCTAACTAAGCCCGTAAAACTAATGAAATATTGAGGAAAGGCACCTCACAATTAATGCAGAGGCAATGTCACAGAGTTTCTGCTGTACTACCTTTTGTCTTACATATTCACCCATGAAAGAAAAAGGTGCATAGTTGTGTGGCAGGTGGGATGCGGCAATGGCTTTGCTTAGTACACTGTGAGGAAACAGGGCTCAAATATATAGTATGTTTCGCTCTGGGGTCTTATAATGATACTGAGTAGTATTGTGCCATCCTGAGTGTCAGTGTAATCAAATGGAACAATCTGGAAGGATGACTCTCTGTGAAAACTGGAGATGGTCTAAAGCACACTGGAGATGTGGATATCACTAGGGAAAGTGTATTCCTTGTTTTGGAAAAAACCTCTAAACTTCTAAATGATCTGCAAGGTGGATTGGTCAAAAGGAGAAATTTGGAAGTTAGAAGCTCTGGTTTCTAGGTTCAAGGGCATACTGTATGACGTAGACGCTCTAAATATATGCATTTCCATAGAGTGAACTGATTCTGAATTTCAAATTTTACATTATGGCGATGGGATCATGAGGTATGGTTCAACTCTCAGACTTTAAGAGCGAGAGCTGGTGTTGCTTTACTGCCTTCCCATTACTTCTGGAATATTTGTGTCTTTGTGCTGCTAGTTATTGGTGGCCACAGGAGAGCAGGTGGCTTTCTCCTTTCCTAGTCTCGCACTGAGCTCAGTGCTCACATTCCCTAGTGTTCTACTTAGGAAGCAACAGGCTCCCAAGCCTCTTTAACTCAACCTGAATGCCGTCTGTGCTGCTGAGAAAATAGAGCCCTTCAGGAGGAGGCCTGCATCACGCCCGAGAGAGAACTCCATCCTGCCTACAAATATACTTGTTATGATACTCAGGAAAGGTATCCATTTAAAAAAAAAGAGCACATTCTTTCTAATGTGATCAAATACATTTCTGAAAGTGGCTTTTGCTGATTGTGCTGCCTAAGTTAAACTCTGTAAATGATTCCTGGACTTGGCTTAAAGGGGAAGAGCCTACACCATTAACACATAAACCACCTTGAGTTTTACTGAAATTCTTTTTTGTCTATGATATTAAACTGTCTTCTTGACACTCTTACTAGAATATATCAAGTATATAGTACAAAACAAGCATTTATTATGTATTATATGGAATGCACCATGCTGTGTATTCCTGGAAATATAAAAAGATTCAGTGCCTAACTTCAACTGATCACATGCTATTAAGAGGAACAGGTTCACATTCATGGAACTGTAACAAGTGGAAACTACAGTCCACAAAGTGACACAGTTATGGTAATTTAATAGCATTTATTTTAATCTTTTAATTATCAGTTTTTAATACTATAGTTTGATTACTGGATAGCCTGTAGTGCTAAATGTTAGACACAGTGGAAATTGTGCCCAATGGAATGTAGTAGTTTGTAGGCTCGATCCATATATATTTAGGTAATGATGATGTTAATAAGCTCATTGCTCCAAGGAGCTAACCACTTAGAGAGAAGAGGATCAGTGAAAATCAGATACACAAAATTCAGTAAGTTAAAGCAAGCAAGATGAATTTATACATATTCCTAGCATGGTGTAGTCCAGAGGCTTGGCCTAGGAGTATGAGTATTGGCTTTTTAATCTTGCCCCTTAGAGTCTGGGGGACTTGGGGTTATACTTAATTTCCTCTGCACTCACTTCTCTGTCTTACAGCCAGGCATGCTAATTATGTGGGCTTTGTGGAGAGTTGTTTCAAGATGTAGAATTTTGTGAGAAAAAGACTAAACAAACCACAGATGCTACAAGATATTTTAAATGGTGGCAAAGAATCCAAGAGCCATTCTCTCTCCTGCTGTCAGTGACCATGTATTAACATTTCCGCACTCAGATGTTGGGACTTGTATAGTGAGGTCCTTCCTGGCAACTCCGCTTGCCCACTTGCAGACGTTTTGCTTCATCATTATTTCACCACCAATAACAGAGGCTGACAGAGGATTTGCATCATAGGAACTAGTATAAGTAATCTAAGGATATTTCAAGGGATTCAGAGCAAAATATAGCAATTATGAGGAAGAACTACACCTTATGTATAAGAGACTTGAACATAGGAAACTTGGTTTCCGTGAGCTTGCTGACACTGAATCCCCTGAGTAATGACTGCATCTGCTTGGCAGTAGGCCCTTTTGACTTCCCAAATGAATACAGTAACAGATTGTGCATAATGTGGAATCTTTCTATATGGTATGTTCTTTTAAAAATATTTATTTATCTGTTTGTTTATATGTGTATGATTATTTTGCTGGCATGTAGTTCTATGAACCATTTTGAATGCCAGAGGCAGATGGAGAACAGAAAAAGGTGTCAGATCCCCTGGAACCAGAGTTACAGGCTGTTTTGAGTCACCTGGTATGGGTGTTAGGAACAGAAACCCGGATCCTCAGCAAGAGTAACAAGTGTTTTTTCCTCTTGAGCCATGTCTTCAACCCCTATAATGCATTCTTACCGCTCCTATTACCCAAGCCTTTGTTCCCACGTGCTCCAGTAGTGGCAGTAACTGAGCTGAACTTGCAAGTCTGAAATGGGTAGTATGGAGCCAGATGTGAGAGGGTTACTTGGAGTTAGAGGTTGTCCTTCAAATCCCACCAGTGCTGACGGATTATTTAAGAGAGACATTTATTAAATGTTACATAGTGTACGGTGCATTTGGGAACTGACCAGTTATTTTAATGTCTTGATTTATTTGTGATCATTCTGCATAGAGCCACATGTAGATAGTCAAGGGCCCGCCATGCTTTGGAAGGGGCTAAGTGAAGAACGGTTTGGTCTTTTAGGAGTTACCTGTGCTATATCTTCCCTCACTCACCCTGGATAACAAGCCAGGCTTCCCACCCCTACGGGCTGGTGCTAGCTATCTGATTGGGGGTTCTCTAGAGTCTTCAGAACAAAAGCTTCTGCAAGTAATTGGTCTAGTACTGGAATTTTCTATAGTGCTACACAGACTACAGGATAGTTCTTCTTTTTTTTAACTTTTATTGCATTATGATGAGAAAAGTGACCTGATTTCAATTTATCTGAATTTGTTAACATTTAAAAACATATTTTAAGTAAATAGAATTAAATCACATTCTTGTTTTCCTTTTGTATGCCAACTCCTCCCAGAGATCCCCCCCTTCAATACCTACAATATCTTTTTTGTCATATTGCTTAAAATTTATAAACCATTATAACAATAAACATGAGTATTATAAAAGTTGTTTGATATAAAACAACAATCAATGTAGCAGTCTTATGTAGATGCTTGTCTACAGCAATTCTGAAAATACATACGTTTTTCTCAATATAAATTTTAAATAACTCCAAACATATTAACTGTATATTTTAAAATAATATATCACTACTAGTATTTTCTTAAATGAACATAAATACATAAAGTCTTTTTGTTTGTTTTTTTGTTTGTTTGTTTGTTTGTTTTGCATTTAATAGAGCTTAAAATTTCGGCTCTTACTGTGGTACAAGCCCAAAATAAGAACAATTTTTAGCCAGGCGGTGGCAGCGCACACCTTTAATCCCAGCACTTGGAAGGCAGAGGCAGGTGGATTTCTGAGTTCGAGGCCAGCCTGGTCTATAGAGTGAGTTCCAGGACAGCCAGGGCTACACAGAGAAATCATGTCTCGAAAAACAAAACAAAACAAAACAAAACAAAAAAAGAACAATTTTTAGACATTGGATTTCACTGTAATAAGGCTGTACTTCAATGACCCTCACATCACCAAAGGATTTTACCTCTATCGTAGCTAAGCTGAGAGTTGACAGTTCTGCTGTGCCAAGGAATGAATTGTAGGATACAGATTATTTCAAGTGAAGTTGAACACCTATACTGCTTCATAGTCTTCTATTCCAAGAGGAAAATTTCATGGTAGCGGGCATTCGTAAGTTTCTTTGCTCACAGCATTTTCTGGGCTGATTTGCCTAAGACTGCAGTAGATGTATTTTGTAAACCAAAACATGAAATTAGTAGCAATACCTTCTAATACATATTTCACACTTGACTTCCATATCTGTCTAGCAACCACCCACAACATACACACACACACACACACACACACACACACACAAAGCTCTCAGGCCATATGACCCACTTGTATTCCATCCCACAGCCTTTTAGCAACCTAGGAGACAAAGTGGAAATTTATTTGCCTAAGTAAAAGCTACTTGCAATAAAAGCCCACTTGCTAATGGTGTTTCAATATCAAAGGAAGGTAAGTGAGAATGCAAACAATATATTCATGAAGATCCAGAACCATCCATGAGAAATATATAGAAAACCCTAAGCATGTTCAGAGAGGACTATTATCTTTGCATGTCAGAAAAAAGTCTTGGTGGGACAGAGTTTACTTGTGTTCGAAAGAAGAAACAGCATACATTCTGTAGGAACAAGCTTGGCAACTATGTGACTGATGAGTAAAAGCTATAGTTGGGTTTGCTTCATACCCATCTATAGAACTATATAGTTGTTTAAAGGAATGGATCTCTAATGAAATAGACCATTATTCATAGAAGCCCTCTAATTAGTTTCAGTATATATGTCAGGCTTTAAAATAATTAGAATCCTTTTATGTATGTTAAAGTTATGCAAGTTACCTCTATAGCTTTTAAAAACTTACCTTTAACTAACTTGGCTGATTCTTAAAGTCACACATGATTTCTGACTATAGCCAAGAAATGCAAGAGTATATTTGCCTAGGGAAAAAAGAGGTTTTAAGGTAACATGGCAAATGTTCCTTCAAGTGCAGAACACGGCTTATTTTAGTTGCAACCTCATTACACTGAGCAGGTATTTCTATTGCTCTTCATGTGACAGAATTATGTGGCATATCATTTCCTTTGGGATTCTGAAGGCAATGAAACTCTGAGCCTGAGAAAATGGTCTCGTGGGTTCTTACATTGCTACAGTTCCTGCTCATTCATGTATGAAAATCCAGGGAGGGAGATAATTGGAGGAAAATCATGAGGCTTCCTGGATAATGTAAAGGAAAAGAGCTTCTGAGAATCTCTACATTTCAGCCTGGACATCTTGCCTCTGTAGGCTCTGTGAGGACACCAGAAAGCTGTTTACCTTCTGTTATAATACCTCTCAAGGCAAACTACACAATTCTAGGCAGTGTTTACTATTTAAAAACCTCATATTGAGCCAGAAAGTCAGTTTCACTATAGTTTTCCCTAATACTGTCTTTAAATATTGACAATTGAATGCTGGCATAGAAACACAGCCACTGTATATAATACTGTTCCCCAAAGAAGAACAGTTGCAGTTCCAGACAAGTAATGTATAAACACAACCCCACCCATCTATTGGCGCATTCCCAATAGGGGAGAATGCCCAAGGAAAGGAGAAGGGATCAGGTAAGTTCTCATAGAGTCAATCTGCAGAGGAGACAGGCTGTCTCCCAACTCTGCCTTTCTTTTCCAGTATTGACAAAAACTACCTAAGAAAACTCTATGGGAATGAGAGTGCTGCCTTCCTTGTAACTCACTCTCAAGAAAGCCTTCCTTTCCTGGCTCTTATTTAGCTATGGGAGAATGGGTGCCTGGGCAACATTGAATGAAGGAGAATTCAGCCCTCTGGCCTGCCTGGTTTTCTTTAGCCGGCTACAGCAAGCAGAACATCATAATGGCTTGGAAAACTGCCTCCAGTTGGACAATGAATTTGGCTCTATGGTGTGCAATTTATTAGCTCCATGAGTTTGAGCAAGTTGTTGACCCTGATGCCTCAGATTCACACCTGTAAGACAGAGATGGAGAATGTATGTGATGAAGCATAACAGAAACACAGTCTGCTCAATAAATGTCATTTATCACACACATCCTCTGTGAACTGTGTTTTTAGATTGTGTGCCATTAGCTGGAAAATATCTTGGGTTACACTCTAGAACTTAGGGTGAGTAGATTTAATGCTACCCAACCCGTTACTTTGGATCAAGGGTTCCTTGACAGTAGGGTAGTTCTGCAAAGGAATTGTTTTCTTTCTATTATTTCACCTATGATTCCCTCTTTTTCTTCTTAGGGCTCAAAGCAGAGTACTTTAGCTTAAGATGTTTTTTTTTTTCCTCAAAAATGCTTGATGAAAAACAGTACTCATGACACTGTGGTTTTGTTTATATGTCAAACTGATCTGGATCTTCAGATTGATTATTCCATAGGTTTGTACCTATTCCTTGTAACATTTAACATCTCTATTTTATACCCACATATAAAGAAATTGAAGTATATATAGCTTAAAGTGGAATGTATTTCCATTTTTTTTTGAGATGTGTATACCTAAAAGTAATGGATAATGTTTTAAAATAAGTGGATCAGAATCTATGCCTACAGATTTTAATTTTTAGTGGTGGCAGTCAAATTCTCAAGGTTGTTTCATGCTGCATCAGCGCTAAGATGGACCACACAGTTCTTCTTATGGAAAGAGATGAGGAGAAAGCAAGTCCTAGAGACAGGCTGAAGAATACATTAAGGATTGAGGGTCAGAGCTTGTTGTGTTTCTGTTTTCCCAGTTAGTTGTAAATAACCTAGGGTTAAATTCTTTGGTTTATCCAGCAGATTGGGCCAATTAAAACATTGGAGCCCTTGACATAGTGCCAGCACTGGGTCCTCATACTTGGTCCATTCTCTGGACTCCTGCCGATTAATTGCAGCTACTGTGTTGAATGAAAAATAGTAGAGCTTCAAATTACTTTTCCATAGTGAGAAGGAACCATTCCCATGCTATCTTATTTAGTCCTCCCCGTGGCCCCAAAACAGACAATTTACAAAGCGTTTTGCTGGGCTGGAAGCAAATAAACAGGTTTAATTTTTTTTTTTTTTACTTTTGTTGTTTTGTTTTTAGTGTTAATATAGCTGCATGGGTCATATAGGAGTCAGGCCTCATATTTGGCCTCCTTAATATGGTGCTAATGTAAATAGGATTCATGGCATCAGAACCTGCCTATCATCTAGCATTTAACAAGTACATACTAAGCACCTATTATCAACAGGCATCTCTATCTTGGGCTGGGGGGAATAAACTAACAAATAAGAACAGATCTTGCCCTCGTGGGGCTTACATTCCTTTTTTGATATAGACAAAGTTAATACATCAAATAATGTTCTAGATGGGTCCAGTGGTAAAACAAAACAAAACAAAAACAAAAACTGTAAAACAGGATCCTTATTGGAGAGAAGGCTATAGTGTTCTAGATTAAGTCCAGCAGTTTAAAACATTTTTAAAAGATTTATTTATGTGTATGGGTCATCTATTTGCATGTATACCTGCATGAAGAAGGGGACATCAGATCCCATTACAGATGGTTGTGAGCCACCATGTGGTTGCTGGGAATTGAACTCAGGACCTCTGGAAGAACAGCCAAGTGCTCTTAACCACTGAGCCATGTCTCCAGCCCCAAGTCCAGCAGCTTAAACAAACAAACAAACAAACAGGAGCCTTACTGGAGGGAAGGCTTTAGTTTTAATTATGGCTGTTAAGGAAGAACTCATTGGGTAAAAAGGAAGAAATTGGAGATCTCGAAAGTCTTCCAGAAGAAGTAGCAAATGTGGAGAGAATAAATCAGAGAATTTAAAGGCAGTTAAGATAAGACCTATGAGAGACTAGAAAATGGGGAAAGCCACCAGAGGTCACAGAGAGTAAGCAGTGAAAGCTGCAGGTCAAATAGCCCCTCACTAGTCAGATAAGAACTTGAAAATATCATCTTGAGTGAGGTAACCCAGTCACAAAAGAACACATACATTATGCACTCACTGATAAATGGATATTAGCCCAAAAGCTCAGAATACCCAAGATACAATTCATAGACCATATGAAGCTCAGGAGAAGGAAAACCAAAGTGTGGATACTACAGTGCTTCTTAGAAGGGGGACAGAACACTAACAGGAGGAAATATGGAGACAGCATGTGGAGCAGAGACTAAAAGAAAGGCCATCCAGAGACTGCCCCACCTGAGGATCCATCCCACATACAGTCACCAAACCCAGACACTATTGTGGATGCCAAGAAGTGCTTGTTGACAGGAGCCTGATATAGATGTCTCCTGAGAGGCTCTTTCAGAACCTGGCAAATACAGAGGCGGATGCTCTCAGCCAACCATTGGACTGAGCACAGGGTTCCCGATGGAGAAGTTGAAGAAGGGACGGAAGGAGCTGAGAGGTTTGCAGTCCCATGGAGAGAACCAACAGTATCAACCAGACAGACCCCCCAGAGCTCCTGGGGACTGGACCACCAGCCAAAGAGTACACATGGAGGGACCCATGGCTGCAGCTGCATATGTGGCAGAGGATGGCCTTGTTGGACATCAGTGGGAGGAGTGGCCCTTGGGCCTGAGGGGGTTTGATGCTCCAGTGTAGGGGAATACCTCCACTTCAGGAAGGTGGGGGTGGGTAGGTGGGTATGGGAGTACCCTCAGAGAGGCAGAGGGAGGTGAGATGGTGTACTGGCTGGTTTTGTGTGTCAACTTGACACAGGCTGGAGTTATTACAGAGAAGAGAGCTTCAGTTGGGGAAGTGCCTCCATGAGACCCAGCTGTGGGGCATTTTCTCAATTAGTGATCAAAGGGGTGGTGCCATCCCTGGGCTGAAAATCTTGGGTTCTATAAGAGAGCAGGCTGAACAAGCCAGGGAAAGCAAGCCAGCAAGGAACATCTCTCCATGGCCTCTGCATCAGCTCCTGCTTCCTGACCTGCTTGAGTTCCAGTCCTGACTTCCTCTGGTGATCAACAGCCATGTGGAAGTAAGCTCAATTAAACCCTTTCCTCCCCAACTTGCTTCTTGGTCATGATGTTTGTGCAGAAATAAAAACCCTAACTAAGACAAATTGGTACCAGCATAGTGGGGTATTCCTGTGACAACCTGACCATGTTTTGGGGAGGACTGTGGAAGGACTTTTGAACTTTGAGCTAGAAGAGCAGTCACTGGCTGTTAAGAACTATGTGAGATATTCTGTAGGAGCTTGGAAGATCATGTGGAGAACAGTGCAGAGATGGAGGCCTGGCTTGTGAAATATCAGAGGGAAGATTAAAGACTCTTATCAGGGCCATGTTGTTTTGATTGTGAAGATTCTGTGGTTCTAGTTAGCTGGGGCTGAAGTATCAGCTGTGATTAACAAGATACTAGAACTACTAAAGAGAGAACTTTACATTACTGGGACTATTGGTGCTGGTTAGCTGGAGCTAAGAAATTAGCGGTGATTAAGAAGAGACCAGCATCATTGAGGTGACATCTTCTGGGGAGTGTTTTCTGAGAGCACTAAGAGGCTGTGTTCCAGAGTTAGCCAAGGTTGTACCTTGTGCTGCAGCAGGACTTGGTAATGTGTAAGAGTCACCCAGGTGGTACTGGTTTTAACAGCACGAAGGGGTCTTGAGGAGCAGCTGAGGCTCGGCACAGTGAGAGGCCATGGAAGGCCATTGGTGAAGGTGCAGCCTCTGTTTGCAATTGATGGCCCAGGACTGAAGGTGTCATGCAAAGGAGTTGAGACTTGGCACCGTGAAGACAGTCTATGAGAGGCTATTGGTAAAGCCTAGTTACAGCAGTGTTTTGGGAATGCCAGTACCATGCAATGACCACCAAGGACAGCAGCAGCAGTGGAGTACAGGCATCTGGAGCCCAGAAGACAAGATGTGTGCTACAAAGGGCAGAGCTGAAGAAGTGACCAAAGCCCTTATAGGAGCCCAGAAGATCATGAGTTGGATCCCAGACATTGGTTTTGCTTTTGATTGTGACTGTGCCCTGATATTTTTCCCTCTTGAAGGAAGACTGTATTTTAGTGGAGCCTACAGTTAAGAGACTTTGAATTTTAAAAGATATTGGACATTTTAAAT
>JADRCD010070745.1:0-16125 GCA_019843815.1 Montemys delectorum | reverse complement strand
TCTCTCTCTCTCTCTCTCTCTCTCTCTCTCTCTCTCTCTCTCTCTCTGTGTGTGTGTGTGTGTATGTGTGTGTGTGTGTCTGTATGTCTGTTTCTGTCTATGTCTCTGTCTGCCTCTCTGCTTTTCTGTCTCTCTGTCTCCATCTGTCTCTCTATTTCTCTGTCTTTTTCTCTGTCTCTATCTCTCTCTTTCACACTTACACTATGAGCCATTTCCCCAAGCCCTCAAAACATTTCAATTGCTTTTTATACATTGTTAATTCCTTTTATTTAAGCTTAAAACAAACTCACTAGTAGATAAAACAAGTACTATCTCTAAATATCTCTACAACTTAAGCTTCAGAATTTGTGGATCTTTCTCAGGGACTCAGTTAAAAATGATACGTGACTAAGACATGCTATTGAGACAAAGACCTTTTCCTGGATTGTACAGAGAGCACTCACAAAATCACAAGGATCCTTATGAGACAGACAGAAAGCAATGGGACTGGTATGTGTGTGTGGAGGCTGGGCAGATAGGGAACAATGTGAAATGACCCTGCTGGCTTTTAATATGAAGGAGGATGCAGGCAGACTAAAGAAACTGGCCAAGGCAGGAAGCAGAATTCTTTTTCCCTTAGAGCACATAGAAGGAACCTGTCCTGCAGGCACTTAGATTTTATCTCAGGTTTCTGACATCTAGAACTGTGTGACAATGAGTTTTTCATTTTAAGCTAGTATGCCTATGCTAGTATGTGACAATGGCAATAGAATGTTAATCCATGTTGACATCAATAACATTTCATATTTACTGTGAAGCTTAATAATCAAGGGATTAAATCTTAACTTTTTCAATTAAAATATTGACTTACCTGAAATTTGAGAAATGTACTTTGTGATTAATTGGACTTTCAGTTTTATTGGATTTATGGAATATAAATAATATTTTAAATGTTTTAAGAAATATTTAAAGATTTTAAATATTTTAATGATATCAAAATAATATCATCTCTCACATAGCTTATTAGTTTCTTATTTTCTCATATTTCCTTCAAGTCTTGTTTTATTTCAAAAACAATGCTAAAATAATTATATTTATTAAGTGATGGAGTACGCCTTTAATCCCAGCACTCAGGAGGTAGGGGCAGGCAGATCTCTGAGTTTGAGGCCAGCCTGGTATACAAAGTGAGTGCCAGGACAGACAATCAGGGCTGTTACACAGAGAAATTCTGACTCGAAAAACCAAAAAAAAAAAAATTACAATTGTAATTTTTGATATTTTCTTTTATTTTTGAGATTATGATTCCATTATTTCCTCTCTTCCTTTCCTTCCTCCAAACCCACCACATGTCCTGTTTCTTCTTCTCCTTCACAAAGTTATAGTTTTTAACCCTTCATGTCCCTTCACTAGAATTTAGTCTATGTGATGATACTACACATTGTTTTAATATTGACCAACTATGATTGGGGGAGGGGTTCTGTGTGTTTTTTAATGGGGGATTACTTGTGCTTCATATGTCATATTTAAGAATCCACCGAACAACTCACAGAGGTTACATCATGATTTCTTCTACATTATATTTTCTCTATTAAATTAGTGTGTTCGACCTATTTTGTATTCTGGATTAACTTGTATATGGTAAGAGGTGAGGTTTTGACCTTATTCAATTATGTGTAGACATCTAACTCTTACAACAAGATTTCTTCAAAATAATATTTATTTCTTCATTGGATTGTCTTAGCTTTCTTGTCAATTTTTTTTTGCTAGAAATACACAAATTTATTTCTGACTGCTCAAATCTATTCTTTTCATCTACATACCTATTGCTATGGCAGATTCACACAGCCTTTTAGTCTAAATTCTGTGGTTGAAACTTCCTGTACA
Source organism: Montemys delectorum (assembly GCA_019843815.1). Classification (NCBI taxonomy): domain Eukaryota; kingdom Metazoa; phylum Chordata; class Mammalia; order Rodentia; family Muridae; genus Montemys; species Montemys delectorum. The sequence goes on along the minus strand of JADRCD010070745.1, from coordinate 14,262 downwards.
ATGTGGAATTGAATTGGCAAGAGAAGGTAAAGTTTTATTTCTAATCTTATGAGGAAAAGCTTATTATCTCAACACTAAATATGTTGTTAATGGTGGTTTTTAAAAAGATATATTTTTTTTATCAAGTAGCTTCCTTCCCACTCTTTACCTTGTTGAGTGTTTGGTAATAAAAGACTAATTATACTTTCTGCTTATTTTGAGGTGAGTATGCCATTTCTCTATTATCAATCAGAAATATTACATTGAATATGTGTTGATTCAACTTTATAATACTGATAGAACCACCATTTGGTCATTGTGGATAACATTTATCATGTGCTGCTAGTATTTTGGTGGAAACTGTTGCAACTGTATTGAAAATAGATATCAGACTCTATTTTTTATTCTTTTGTCCAGCTTTATTATGAGGATATTAGTAACTTACAGGATTACATGAGATATAATTTGAGTCTTCAAAAAATTTTGTTAGACTAGTACTGATTTTTCTTGAGAAATGCCATTACTGAAGTATTTATAAGCCTAGTGTAGCTAGGTTTTCCTTGGTTGTTTTGAAATTGTGTCAATCTTTGTAGTTGTTTTGTGTGTATATTCATATTCTGAGGTTGTTCTTGAGTCTGTTTCTCTGGCTGTCTTCTAAAAGAATCTATCTACTTTGTCTACTTTACATTGACCCTAACATGACATTAGGTTTTTTTTTTTTATTTTATTTTTAAAGGTTAGTAGTAATATCCTTTTTGGGTTTTTTTGTTGTTTTTTTGTTTGTTTGTTTGTTTGTTTTTATGGTTTTTCGAGACAGAGTTTCTCTGTGTAGCCCTGGCTGTCCTGGAACTCACTCTGTAGACCAGGCTGGCCTCAAACTCAGAAATCTGCCTGCCTCTGTCTTCCAAGTTCTGGGATTATCACCACTGCCTGGCTATGTTTTTGCTTCTTTCAAGATTATTTTTTAGTTATATGCGTATGAATATTGTCCTACATGTATATATATATTCTTATTTATGCTTGCTGCCTGCTGAGGTCAGAAAAGTAAATTAGTTCCCCTGGAACCAGAGTTATAGACAGTTGTGAGTGGCCATGTGAGAATTTCGAACTGAATCTGGGTTCAATGAAAGAGCAGCAAGTGTTCAAGTGCTTTCTTTTCTTTTCTTTTCTTTTCTTTTCTTTTCTTTTCTTTTCTTTTCTTTTTTTTTCTTTTCTTTCTTTCTTTCTTTCTTTCTCTCTTTCTTTCCCTTTCTTTCTTTCTTTCTTTCTTTCTTTCTTTCTTTCTTTCTTTCTTTTTTTTTTTTTTACTTATTCACTTTACAGTCTCCTCACTGCTTGCCTCCCAGTCACCCTCTCCCACAATCCTTTCCATCTCCCCCCTCCCCTTCTCCTCTGATCAGGTGTGGGGGGGACCTGGGTATCTCTCCCCTCTCCCAGCTTTCTCCCAACTTCGGCACTTCAAGTCTCTGCTAGGTTAGGTGCTTCCTCTCCTGCTGAGGCCAGGCAAGGCACCACTGAACCGTCTCTAAAAATTACATGCACTACTTCTACATTTCCCTCTAAGCACAGTTTTTGCGGCATTCCATTGTTTTCTTTGCTGGGCTTTCATTTACATTCATCTTAGAACCTTTTATAACATTTCCCTTAACCTCTTTTTTTTTTTTTTAATTTAAGGTTACACTCTTTATCCATTTGTAGTTTTTCTATACCTCCTTAGTAGAACCTGGGGTGAGGAGACATACTTTGCACATTTTTTAGTGCTCGGGCTTTATAAAGACTCATTTAAAAATCCAGTTTCTAGTGTATTCCTCAGTCTTGAAGTGCTCTTGAGAAGAATGTGTGCTCTTTGGTGGGTGGCACATTCTAAAGGAGTCTGTTGGGGCCACACCTCATTGTACTCAAGTCGTCTGGTTCACTTTGAATCTATTCATTCTTGTTATCTTGAGGTAGCTAGTTGTTCTATGCAGTATTTCCTGTGAGGCACACATTGAAAACTCAGACTATTATTGCCAAAGTAGTTTTACTGTCAATCCTGTCAGTTTTACCCAGTTTCAAACTCTGTTAATAGGTAATACATATATATATATATATGTATATATATCATATATATATATATACATATATATATATAGGATATATAAGATATATATATATAGGATATTCATTGTATATATTATATATACTCATTGACACATTTATAATTATAAAATGTACCTTTTACTCTATTCAGTAAAATTTATGTCTGAAAGTTCATTTTATCTGCATTACTATAGCCACTTGAGCATGTTTGTGTTATTATTCACATTGTATTGTGTTTTTCAAAGCTATGAAAAATAACCAAAGGCTTGTAGCAACCCAAAGTTCTGCAAGTGTTAATTATAAAAGAAAGAAAAAGTATTGCTTATCCCTTACCAAGGCTTAGGGACCATCATGGAAGAAGGAGCAGAAGGGTTTTAAGTGCCATATGTAAGCAAGGAGTGCAGTAAAGCCATGTCTTCTAGACACAATGAAAGCTCTGCCCTCATGAACTCACAGCCGCAGCTGTGGTTGCTTGCCCAAGACCAAGCCAGTCAACATTCCATCGTGAAGTGGGGAGGGGATTATGAGCTCCCACCCTTAACAGAGAAGACAGTGACAAGTGATGATTGTTGGAGGAAAAAGAGTCAGCTTTCTTTAGCAGTATGGTCTATAGCGAGTCAATTGGCATTAGGTGAATGGCTCAACACACATGAACACACATATGGTCAACACAAATGGGAAATGGTGTATTATCTAAAATCTAAAAATAACAAAAGGCCATGAAGTTGGAAGGTGGTAGGGAATGATGTGTGCATCTGGGAGGTATTAGAGAGCATAGAGGCAAATGTAATGAAAATAAATTGTTTGATATTCTCAACTAACTAAAACAAATATTAGACTGGAAATACGTAGTTGTCTTAAAACATGTAGAAAGAAATTTCAGAGGTCTCATGGTCATTTTTGCTTATATTTTTTCTTTATTGATTTATTAGAGATATTTTAGAATTTTTCTAAGTATCAAACATTGAAAGACATTTGTGATTGATTTTTGGCACGATTTCACTGTGACCTAAGAACATATGCTACATAAAGCACTTGCTTTTGTTAATCAGTCTAAGATTCTCTTTAAGCTTAGAATTTTAAAATAAAAAGAAACCACAGCTAAATGAACTTTAAATAAAATACTATTTTAATTTTACTAATTGGGTAGCATATGTCTTATACAAAAGAAAAATAAACTTTCATGGACCAGTCAGGATATACACTAATGAATGAAATTGAACATTTACACATATTAGCTGAAGCTTTTATAATGTTGAAAGGCGATTGTTTGGATGTGAGTGTTGGTAAGAAATACCAAACATATCGTTGCTATGCAACCTTGGGTAAGTGAGTTAATTTCATGTTCTAGGTCAAGCTAACTGCAGTTTTGTTGTATACAAAGTTAAAACATAATGAAATTCTTACACGGTTGTCAACATTATTAGACGACATAGAAAGTGTCTAGAAGAGTTGGGACATAAATCATTGAAGCAACAAGTAAAAAAAGTTTAGCCCAGGCTAGAGCCCAAAGGGATGAGCTTACAGGAGGCACTGCATATGCTCTTTATCCTTCGCTTTCCCATCTATAGTTATCTTAAGCAGTTTGTAGAAACTCTACTGAAGGAGAAAGTTAAGTTCTCCTTCTCTTCCAGAAGACTTGATATTTGTTGGTTACATTGTCTAACACTCACTTGCTTGATTGTCATTGCCTCTTTCTAAATAAAAGGAATGCCAGCAGCTTCCAAGCTCCAGTTGTTGTGCTCTCTTTGAGGTTTTTCTCCTACCAAACACTGAGACTAGTCTTCAATTAAACTAATGGTATCAGGATCCTCTGAGTATGTGATTATGAAAAGACGAGAAAACCGTTTTGTTTATTCACTCAAGTAAGGATCCATGTGGAGTACTGTATATGACACTTGAAGAATCTCTAGTGGGATCAGGTATTATATTTCTAAAACAGCAATTCAACCAGTAAAATGTTCAAGTGAACTAAAATTAAAGTTTTCACTTTGTTAATTTAGCTCCCCTTGACTGAATGTTTTTGATGTTCAAATACCAAAGAAGAATAGAAAATAGAAAAAGAAAATCTTATGTATGTTAGTGTAATTATCAGATACTGAATTCCCTTTTTGTTGAGCTTAAATGTAGTCTTATTACTATGGGTTTTAATGTGTTCATAATAACCCCATGTAGCATGAAGACAGTGAACTCTATAGTAAAGTAGAGGCATCCACTTCATTTGTAAATCCATGCTTAAATCCAGTCTAAGCAGAATGACTCTTTGTATTTCTATCTTCTTTCTATCTCTTCTCCATTTCTATTATATAATACATTAAAGGGAATAAAAAGAACTAGTTTCAGTTAGTAGATATACATAAATACCTGCATGCACTTATGTACACAAACACCTTATCTCCTTTCCCCTCTGACACAGGACCTTTTTTGTGTATCCGGACTGGATTCAAACTCCCATTCCCACCTCTTCCTTCTGATGGCTGTGATTTTGGGCATGTGTGAGCACACCCTGAGCTCTGTGCCTTTGTTGTTGAACATTCATTTGGGGATGCATGAAATGTAGCCCCATGGGCCATTTACTTATTACGATTGCCTTTTTGTGTCTTTCTTAGGACAGAACTCCTGGCCTTGTAAGTGGTCCACAAGGGTTCTCCTGCCTGGCTGGACCACCAAGCACTTATTTATAACAGGATCAACCTGTTTTATCTTTGCTGCTACTTTTAGAAATAAGGGTGGTTACATTTTCAATCACCTACTTTAAGCTACCTTTCTTCTCCACATTATTTAAATAACTTACGTAAAGTAAAGCTAGATGCCATCCCTTTGGTAGTGATACGGTTATTTCAGGGGAGCCCTTCTTCGTTGCCAATTACGCTCAGAACCCACTCTTATGAACCAATGTGACAGTATTTGGTCTTCTGAGGCTGAATGTGACAATCATTGGCGTGAGTGGTAGGAAGCAAGGTGGAAAATCTTTTTTTTTCATAAAGTAAGTGTGGATCTCAAGGCATGAAAATGCTTCTCTTGCATGACTCAGGTTTGTCTCTAAATACATTTAACTGGAAGTAAAGAAGCTACTTTTGAAAAAAGAAAAGTTTACCTGAGCGGTTCGGCTTTGTTGTTGCTGAGTTTTGGCTTGTGTTAAAACAACACATAGTTGTTTTGTGGCATTTTTCAGCAGACAATGATCCTTACAGAGTAAGTCCTTAGTTGACTCTCACATCAATTGGACAGATTTTATTCTCATTAATGAGTTCATAGCTGAGTGGGCAGTTAGGAGGTGACGTATTTTAGCTAGATATTCCTGTTCTTGACCCTTTTACGTTGCTTCCTCTGTTCCCTGGCAGCACAAGATGAGCAGCTTTGTCCTATAACACATCCCTGGTACTACAAGTTTGCCTCATCACTGGACCACAACAATGTAACCTTGTACCCAAAGATGGAAACTTCCTAAACTCTGAGCCAAAACACACCATTCCTTTTTTAATTTGCTTACCTTGAGTATTTTGTCACAGCAACAGAAAGTGATTAAAGCATTCACAATGCCCAGAGGATCTGCTTTCCCAAGCCAGTTGCTTAAACCTTCAGACACAAGAAGACAGAAGCTAAAGTGACTAGTAGCTGATTTACATAGCATATTGTGGCCATCAATGACTGGGGAAAAGAAAGAATTCTGTGGCTTGGCTAGGCCAGCTGTGGTACATGGTCTTATACATCTAAGAAGATGGTTTAGTTTAGTTGAACATTGGTTGCACTAACCAAGAAAATTTTGTGTCATACATGAGCTGCATTTAATAAGCTGGAAAGTAGTTTTCAGAATAAACAGAGAAACACATATATTAGATTTTTGTCTTTGATATAAAACAGGAGAAATGAGCCTAGTGAGATGGCTCGTTAGACAAAGTCTCTTCCTGTGTAAATCTGACCTAAACTCAATCCCCCAAACCCACTGGGAGGTGGAAACAAAGAACCCAACCACTCCATGAAATTGTCCTTTTGGCCTCTAGACACACACAGTGGGAATCTTGGTCCCAAGTAGTCAAATAGACACATCACACACATACACACACACACACACACACACACACACACACACACACACACACACACAAATAAAAATTGAAAGCAAAAGTAAAAACAGCAAAGGGAGTTTCAGGACATGGAATTAAGAAGTCAACGATGGTTGACATCTTAAACAGTATAAAAATCGGATAAGGCCTGTAGTTTTGTATTGGCTCATCCCTTCTTGAGTACAACGACTTTTTTTTTTCATTGTTTTTCAATGTTGGAGATGGATATTTAGGGCTCATGCATATTTAGCACATGTTCTGCCTTACTCCTAGATCCCCACATTTGGGTTTACTTGGGTGAGGAACATAGTTACTTAACATCTTTGAGAGCTCTCAGAGGGTTGGGGGGGAGGGAATTTCCATCCCTGTACAGGGGGACTTTGCCACCATGTACTTAGTTATGGTTTCTGCCATTAGTTTATTTATGAAACAGCTTTTGAGTCCTAGCCACCTTGACAGTGATAATAATAGAAATATAACTTAGATATAATTCTAGTTCTCGAGTCCTGATACGACAAAAAGAAAAGCAAAGGAATTGAATTACACCACAAAGTGGCTGCACAAAGAATTTAAAAACTGAATTAGACAGCATTTTGTCACATCTCCACCAAGGCCTTTTGGGACCCACCTCAGTGCATGAACAAAAGGACGTTCCTCTCCCCTCCCCCCCCCCCATACATACTTAATGCTACTTAAGCCATTTATTCAAGGAACTCAATAGAAAAAAGCTAGAAGTGAAGCACTTATCTGGCATGCACGAGGCACTGGGTTCCACAGCCAGCACCACACACAAAATTATTCCAAACGAACAAAACTATCTTCTCCTGTGGTGTGGGCATTAATCAGAATGATTAGAGAGAAGGATTCAAGGCTCTTTCTTTCTGAGCTTATTCTGCCAAGGGAGAACCACACAAAACAGCCAGTACTCTGGGGTTGTATAAGGTCCTTTGAAAGTGGTTTATCACCACAGCTGAAGGTTTAGTTCTGGCAGTAAAATGCTGTGGGGTGTACGTCCCATTAAGAATACCTTAGACCAATTAATATATGTACTGTCCTCACCCAGGTTCTTACCCAAGTGTTCACACTTGGCTGGCCCAGCCTCCTAGGAAACAGGTCTATTGCTTAAAGGTAGCATCTTTCCTGTTCCTCAGTGGTCTGAATCTCATTCCTCACCATGTCACCTGCTAAAAACTTACTGGAGTTCCTTACAAGTCCAAATTCAGGCCTTGTTCATACGTATCAGATTTGACTGGACGAAGCTTGAACACAGAGGAAAATAATAGCAACATCTGACTCAATCTAGTCATCTGCTTTACTACAGTTTGTTAGCAATAAAGATAGTAGTAAGGACTTAGCTGGCCTCTTAAATGTTTTGATAATATTTGTGAGATAGGCTTATAGCCCTTTATAGATAAGAGCAGAGAGTTATGAGAAAGGACTTATCTAAGAACATACAGTAAGTCAGTGGAATTGGAGGGGATGATACTGACTCTCCAACTAATACCCAGTGTTTCTTGGGTCACATTGCAATTGTAAAGTAAAGATGTGGGTGGTGTCAAATGTGCAACAATAAATATATTGAGTAGAGTCACAAAAATCACTTTTGCATAATGTTATTTCAGTAGCACAGTTATAGAGGAAAATGTGTGTGTAAAATATGCAAAAGTACATCAAGCCAAAAAAATCAAATTTGTTTACTTTTGTTTCACTAATGTTAGCTGCATCAAATGGAAGATTACAATATTATTTCCAACTCAGATTTATTTATTTATTTATTTATATCAGAGGATTTAATAAGGCTCTTTTTGTCTTTATACTTTATATAGTTTTTTGTATCTTTATGATCTTCCTAAGCTTTCTGATGTAGTGCATTAGTTACTTTTCTGTGCTGTAATAAACACCGTGTCTAAAGTAACTTATGGAACCAAGAGTTTATTTCCGTTCCAGAGGAAGAGTCTGCAATGGGGGCCGAGGCACAGTAGATGGGCCTGGAACAGTAAACGAGGAGATCACACTTTCAACTCCAAACAGGAGCCAGGGAGAAATGAGATCAGGCTAGGAGTGCTCATAGGCTGCCTCCCTCTAACAAGATTCCACTTCCTGACATCTTCTACCTTTCCCAAAAGGTACCTCCAGCTATGGAAGATATTCAATTAATGAGCCCTCAACTGTAAAAGATTCAACAGATTTACTTTAAATTCAAATTTGTTTAAATCAGGGAACAAAGGTGGATGCAGTCTCCCCATCATTCACTCCAAATATGCTCATTTTGCCCCTTGCAACTGGAAGTGATTAAGGCAAATTCCTTTTCAAAGAAATCTATGCCTTGGCTCCTGGCTTACCTACCATTCTCCCTTTCCTCCCCCAGGGAAACTGTAATGCCATTGACTGTTCAGACGAACACAATGATTGCTGTATAATCTCGGAGTGTGACTCAGAAGTGCACTTGAGGTCCTTAGATCCTAGCATCCCATATCTGAGTGTTCTTTACAGCTCTGTGTTAACCTTTCTAAGACTTCTGCCGTCCTTTTGGCAACTCTCAGTTACACGAAGGAAGAAGACTGATGGATCCAATTGTCAAGGTAGACAGAGTGTAGCCATGCATGGCCAGGCTCATGCTGTAGTAATTGGTGATCACACCTGACTAGAACCTTGCAACACTTCTTGTAATCCCAGCAGGGCCTCCCCTGAGCAGAGGCAGCAATTATGCATAGTGGTTTTGAGATGTAAACAAATGTCCATGGGGGACTGACTTAGAATCAGCCAAGTCATTTCATTTACAGCTTGCATCAAATTGGAATGAATGGCTCTGATAGGGGAAATCAAGTGCACTCATTTACTGTCTCAGTAAGTGTTTTTAGAACTCAGGTACAATGCTTTCTCTTTGGAGATATGATTGTACTGTATATTCAAGGCTCTGAAGACACTTTAGAAATAGACTGTATCTTTAAAATAATTCCCTATTTCCTTTTGTACTAAGCTCAAGTATACCAGAGTGCTTTTGGCCATTTTTCATTACTATTATTTCTTATGATAGTGCCATATGCCTGGGAAGGGTTAGTGAAAAATTACATTTTGATGGAAACTTTGGTGGCATCATATCAATTCTCCTCTGCCTCTCTTTATGCTTCAGCAAAAGCTTTAACTGGTGAAACTTGAAATAAATCTAAGAGGAAAGGAGAGCCAAAACCTTATATAGAACAAATTATAAGCTAGAGTGTTAGCCGGGCAGTGGTGGTGCACACCTTTAATCCCAGCACTTGGGAGGCAGAGGCAGGTGGATTTCTGATTAGAGGTCAGCCTGGTCTACAGAGTGAGTTCCAGGACAGCCAGGACTACACAGAGAAACCCTGTCTCAAAAAAAAAAAAAAAAAAAAAAAAAAAACAAAAAAACTACGAGATGGCTCGGGACTAATGGAGGACATATGCATAAGAGCAACAGCTAAAAACTACCACGAGATTATGGGCCACTATGTTCTGCCACATGCTTATGGCACTCAAAACATTGTAAGACCACTCAGTCCATTGATGGCTTGTGGAAAGCAGTTACATTTCTAAATACCAAAGGAAAGCTAGGTACTTTGGAAGATGAAAAGAAGCATATGGACTCAAGAAGTGCACAAAGTAGTTTGGTGTACAGTAGAGTGATGATGCAGAAATCAAGTCAGATAATCTGTGACCGAAGAGAGCTAAAAGAGAACACGGTCACGACAATTTCCTGAGAGATCCGGGTTTGGGCTCCATAGAAGAAATAGGAATTGTGCTTGGTCTTGGGAACACTTGGTCGGTCGTCTATGTAAGCCAAAAATGCCCAACATTCTAAGTGCTTTGTGACTATTAACTCATGTAAACCTTATAATTCTATTAAGCAGATATTATTATAAGCTTCATTTCTTTTAAAATTTATTTGACTTTCTGTGGTATTGGCAATGGAACTCAAAGATTTGAACATGCCAGGCAAGTGCCAAAGTGTAGGTCTGTGTTCCGCCTCCCTGCTGGGGTTTGTGGATGCTGCTTAGGCACACAAAAGGGAGAGGCCCTAGGCTCCATGCTATCAGCCTCACCTCACTCAGGGGTGGCAGAACACAGCCTAAGATGGGAGCCCCAGCCCTGGTGAGAATAAGGCTGGGGCCAAAGCCTGGGTTCCCTAACTCCAGCGCAACCAGGCACTGAACCTGGGGTGGGGGAGGGGGAATTCAGCTTAGCTCAGGGGTGAGGGTCCAGAGCACTGAGTGGCCTTCTGCCTTAGGTGGCATGGCTCTGATTGGCTATGTATGACAAAGGCTTCTCCCCACCAAGGTACTTGATGAGACTGACAGTTCTTGCTTGTCCAAACTGTTTAGTCAGAGTGAAGAATAGATGCATACAACTTACTCAGGGTGGACCAGAGATTGAATATCTTTTGTAAGAGGGAATATCTGGCAAGGGAAGCATATTGGCTAAACTGTCAGGGCCCAACTAGATACTTAATTAGCATGGAGAGCTCTGTGCTTGTCATGATCCTCATGTAGAGTGTCTCACGGTCATGTGCTCCAGGACAGGAACCAGATCAGGAGTAGATGAAATGCTTACAGTTCTCAGACACGAGAATTCTTGGCGTTTCTGAATCTGCTCCACCTTCCGAGATTTTGTCTGGTGACACAGTTCCACTTGCCCCACATCAACCTACTGACTAGTACCTCTCGCTACCATCCTCAATTATGCCAAAGAAGTAACTAAGGAACATAGGGGTGAGATAGCTTGTCTAAAGTTAGGCCATTAATAAGTGGCGGGGAGGGTTGGGAAGCCAGTTCAGGTGCTGTTCACATTCTTGTCTATGCACTTAGCCTCTACAGCTCAGCTTTTCTGATGATATATTTCTCATTTATAAAACAAATCCTTGAGTCGGCCCGGTTGTCCCGAGCACCACGTGGGCTTCTTCTATCATCACCGCCATCAAGAAGGTGACTCAGCAGCTCCGGCTGGAGCCTGGGCTCAATGGCCTGAAGGTTTCCCAGGCAGCTGCAGACTTGAAACAGTTCTGTCTGCAAAATGCTCCACATGACTCTCTGCTGACTGGAGTGTCTTCAAGTCCAAATCTCTTCAGACCCCAGAAAGTCTGCTCCTTTTTGTAGTCCTCTATCTTGAGGTTTCTCAAACCACGTTTCCAGAACCAGTGAATATTCAAGAGAATGAAGTTTGAAGTCTGTACAAAAGCTTCTCTTTAACAAGTACCATAATACACTATCTTCTACTTGTCAGTCCTTAACATCTACCTCTCTGAATAGCATGGATTTCTGTTTCACAAGGTTTAACTATTTTATATACACTGGCTGTAGCATGCAGTAAAGCAGCATACAAAATAAATAAAACAAATCCTTTTGGTCTCGTTGTGAGGAATAAATACTGTAAGGGGTTAGTAAAAATACCTGGCACAAAGAAGCACATAATATAAAGCAGTCTTTAAAAAAAATGATAAATTGCTCCCTCCTGGAAAATCCAGCTTCTCCTGGGTCTTTGGACTCAATAGCGTCTAAGTAAGTTCATAAATATATGCTGCCTCATTTCTTGGATCTTCTAAATTTGCTTCTGCCTAGCCCTTTCTCTCATTACACCCTAGGTGTTCTGTCATTATTAGTCTAGTGCATGTGATGTTTAGGCTCCCAGCACCTCCTTCACCCTATGGAGTAAATCAGCCTCCAGAGTCTAGCTCAAACGCATATTAGAAGTTACTAAGCCAGCTGTACTCTTGTTCAAAGCAGAACATCCCTGTAGAACTTGACTGGCTACAGGTATAAACTCACTCTTTGGATAGCTCAAAAAAATATTCTTTTATTATGTACTTAGCTGTGTGCTAGGTGACATGTGCCTTACACATACACATACATATGCAGGCGTGCCTGTGTTCTTACACATAAACAGAAAAATAAATTAAAATAAAATAAGATAAAGGAGTAGAAAAGACAGTAGGTACGGTTTGAATAAGAATGGCCCCATAATCTCATGTATTTAGATGCTTAATCACCAGGACTGGTAATATTTGAGAAGGATTAGGCCAATTAGGAGGTATGTATGTCCTTCTTGGAGTAGGTATGGCCCTGTTGAAGGAAATATGTCACTGGGAGTTGGGGGGATTTGAGGTTTCAAAGTCTGTGCCAAGCCCGGATTCTCCTTTCTTCTCTCTAAGCCTGCTTTCAATGACTTCTGTATCAAGCCTGCCATGAGTGCTGCCAAGCTCTCTGCCATAGTTATAATGGGCTAAGTCTCTGAAAATGTAAGCAAGAGCTGCCATCTTGAATCCACGAGTGTGTGGGCTTTATCTCAGCTGGTCTGCCGGAGACCTCCCTGAGCGAACCTTAGTTCCCCGAGGGGCCCCATTTCCACTCCAACAAGATGAAAGAAACGATCGATCGATCGTGAACCAGGAAAAACTCACCAAACTACAGGCACAAGTGCGCATTGATGAGAAAGGAACTGCTCATAGAAAGATGAGGGTGGTTCACAGAACAGCCACAGCAGACAATAAAAAACTGCAGTTCTCCTTAATATCTCTGGTATTGAAGACGTGAACATGTTTACAAACCAAGGAACAGTGATGCATTTTAACAACCCTAAAGTTCAGGCATCTCTGGCAGCAAACACCTTCACCATTACAGGCCACACTGAGACAAAGCAGCGGACAGAAATGCTTCCCAGCATCCTCAACCAGCTTGGTGCAGACTGTCTGACTAGTTTAAGGAGACTGGCTGAAGCTCTGCCCAAACAATCTGTGTGGATGGAAAAGCACCACTTGCTACTGGAGAGGATGATGAGGATGAAGTTCCAGATCTGGTGGAGAATTTTGATGAGGCTTCTAAGAATGAGGCAAACTGAATTGAATCAACTTCTAAAGAAGGTTACAGGAATTTCTTGCAGAAGTTACAGGAGCCTCTATTTTATATCATGACTGCTTTTAAATTTTTGTTGTTTATTATGGATCTGATAAAATCTAGATCTCTAATATTTTTAAGCCCAAGCCCCCTGAACACCGCAGCTCTTTTCCGTTTTCACTTATACCTAACTCATTATTTGAGGAAAATTAAGCTGAAGAAGCCTGGAAATAAAGTTTGGAAAAGATGAATAAAATTCTTTGTCTAGTTAAAAGAAAGAAAGAAAGAAAGAAAGAAAGAAAGAAAGAAAGAAAGAAAGAAAGAAAGGAAGGAAGAAAGGAAGGAAGGAAGGAAGGAAGAAAGGAAAAGAAAATGTAAGCAAGCCTTGAATTAAATGCCTCCACCTATAAGATTTCTCATGATCATAGTGGCTCATCATAGCGATAGAATACTAGGACAGCAAGGTCATGAGAACTCTGCATTCTATCCTTGAGAGGGACTCTGCATTCTATCCTGGAGACTGCCAAACTTCACTTTGCCTAGCTTTCATCCCCACAAACCAAACCAAACCAAAACTATCTCTCCAGATGCTCTTTCCCTTTTTCATACTTCACAGCAACATTTACCCAACCTACATCTGCTGGCTGCAGGGTCCAACTCCCAGAAACTAAGTGACATGATGAAAGTAGTCTCAGTTAAAGTGTCTATCCAGATAACAGGTTAATGGGCTATACTCCTTCTGAGTAATGTGGTCATTTCAAAGGTGGTTTTTGGAAGACATTAAGGTGTGATGGCAGGAAATTTCAGGTCTCAGTGCAGTCTAGAGTAGAAGAGACTGCCTGGACAAGACCTGACCTTGCAGAATTAGCATCTGCCTACTTTGGATGATGGTCTTTGGGACATTTTCCTGAGGTCCAAAGTGCCTCACTGCCTTGTGGCTTTTAGTATGCCACATTCAAGGACACTTAAGGTTGATTAAATGAAATAAAGTACAGTACTCCTGTCTTGTTTTTGGAATGTGTCTTCTTTGGAGCCAGGAAAAATCTCTTGAACACAGCTGCTGTTTTGCACCTGGATAAAATCTGACAGCGCTCAGTACCTGGTAGGCAACATTCCAAACACCTTTTAGAAGGCATTTTTATTTCATTCTTACCAGCAACCTTGTGATGCAGACACTGTCATTAGCCCACTTTTCAAACAAAGACCAAGTTATATAGAGAAGTTACTTGTACAAGGTCATACTGCTACTAAGCATGACTTTTAATCACATATAACAGCATTTGGGAGTC
>JADRCD010070741.1:0-10587 GCA_019843815.1 Montemys delectorum | reverse complement strand
CCGTTCTTGTAATACTTTTGTATAGAATGTGGCTTATTTCTGACTTAGTCCTAAGAAGTTGTCTTAAGCTAGGTTTAAACATAATGCAATAATTTCTTTGGCAGCAGAGATTTAAAGACAGCCTAATATTGACTCTAGTATACATTTGTTAGCATCCATTCTTACGTAGGTTTACAATGAGAAAGAGCAAATAGGACAACAAAGAAATTACAGATGTAGTTTTAAGAGAAACATAGTAGCACACCATGGTACAGCCAAGTCTTACTTATAGGAAATTGATCAGAAAATCACTTGGCATTTTTGAATATTGTGAAGTGTTCCCCCTGGGGCAAGACTCCACACAGCAAAATTTCCAACTTATGAAATAAAAATTCCTAAGGAACTTTCTTCTCTTAGAAAGCAGTTATAAAAACAACAACAAAAACTGCAGCAAATATGATCAAAAGAGGCCAGGATCTATGTAAAGCTGAAAGTCTATTTTGGAAATGTAGTTCACTTGATGTTAGTTTTCATGAAGTATACAAATAAGTAGAAGAATCTTTGAAATCTTCCTTTACAATATTAGAGTCTCTTTCCTTTTAGTTAATTATTTTTCATTGATGTTACCTCCTGATTGCAGCCCCCTCCTGCTTTTGGTCCCATGTCACAAAGCCCCTAGTTCCATTCCTACTCCCCTTTTACCCTGAGGAAGAGGAAGTCCTCCCTGGTTTTCACCCCACCCTGGCACATTAAGTCACTGCATGATAGGTGGATAATCTCACACTGATGGCAAATAAAGTAGCCTAATTAGAGGAATGGGATCAACAGGCAGGCAACAGAATCAGGGACAGCCCATACTCCAGTTGTTGGAGTACCTGCATGAAGTCCAAGCTGCACATTGGCTTCATATGTGGAGGACAGGGCCTAGGTCTAGCCATTTTGTGCTCTTTGATTGATGGTTCAGACTCTGGGTGCCCCCAAGATTTCAGTTTAGTTGACTCTGTCTTCTGTGGAGTCCCTACCCAATTCCGATTCTTCAATCATTCCCCAAACACTTCTACAAGACTTTCCAAGTTCAGTGTAATTTTTGGGCTGTGTGTCTTGGTATCTATTCTACCTGCTGCTTGATGGAGCTCTCAGAGGATAATTATTCTAGGCTTCTCTCTGCAGGCATAACAGAGTATCATTTATAGTGTCAGTGATTGATCTCAAGTAGATCCAGTTTCTAAGAAAAATTCACAGAGTTAATACTTAAAATGAGTAAACAGACTCATTATAACACTGACAAAAAAAATAAAACAGAAGCAGTTGTAACTTCTATTGAAGAAAACAAATAGAAATTAACACCAATTTACTCCCAAATCAAATAAAGATTTGGCACAAAAACTGTCATTAACTTTTAACTTCAAACAAAAGTATAATTCTAGTTGTTTTCTATAAGATATTTAATCTGAAGATAAGACAAGATCAAACATAGACAAAACCTTGATCTGAAGAAAGGTACAGATTCAAGTTTATGTCTTTTTCTGCCTTAGGTAAGGTACTGAACTTTCCCTAGTAGTTATCAACTACCAACAGTACCTAGTAAGGTGTTGTCCTGGATTGTTTTTACTGTACCTTTTTTTCAGTAACAACTGTTTCTCCATAGTTAAGAATTTGTATATAGTAGTGCATTTTCCCTGTAAATGACTTTCATTTACTTACATTTCTCTCTAAAGACTAACTTTTTGTTCTTCTTTCCAGAAGTGCTCAGGTTTGAAAAATGCACAGGTAGACAGGCTTTGTCATAGCTGCTTGTTTGATACACTACACTTACAATTGGTCTTTTGATTTCAAAATCACTTAATTCTCTGGATCAAAATAATATATGTTTTTAAGTGACTATTTGTGTGGGTCTAATTTTTATGAAAAGTCACAGATAGTTTACAAAAAACTGATGTTATCTTTAAACTCAGTTCATTAGTCACCACTGTTATAAAGGTAATATCTACAGTTCTAGGTAGGTAGTGTTAGTATACACATCTTTACCCTCTGTCTATTGGGCTGTCACAGTATCACTATCTGCAGCTGTGTGAAAAGTGACACTGTAAGTGACCCATGATTTCATATATTAAAATAAACAAATATTTCAATGCTTATAAGGCCAAGTAAACTTTGGAGGAAAGAAATCATAAAGACTAAATAATAATTTTTAAGGATGAAATAATAAAGTTATCATAAGGATAAATATAGCAACAGACAGTAAAAAAATACACATAGAACTACAAATGCTTTCCACAAGAGAATATAGTTGTCATAGAGGAATGTAAATTGGATTTTTCAATTGACTGTTATTCATATATAGACCTATATTAATCAGACCTATATTAATCATCCAATGTTTACTAAGTACAATGGAAGGTAAGATACAAATAATTTTACTGCCCAAAGTTTGCCAAGGCACAAACTCATATAATTTCCATAATACAAACATTATTTTATTCTTGTTTTATTTATTTCACTTCCCTTTAATGACATTAAGCCATACTATTCCTTACTTCTCTGTTAACACTTTTAATTTTCTTTACACATTTTCTTTTCTTTATAGCTGTTTTCCCACATTGCTCTTGTTCTGAGATGAGTCAGTCCATATATATATGACTCTTATATTTGAACACTAAATAATTTGTTTTCTTCTTTGGTGGTTTGAATAGGTATGGTTTCCATAGACTCATATGTTTGAATGCTTGACACACAGGGAGTAGCACTATTAGTTCATATGGTTTGGTGTTATATGTGAGGCCTTGTTGGATGAAGTATGTCAGTGTGAAAGAGGGCTTTGAGGTTTGATATGTTTAAGCTGCACCAAATGTGGTATAAAGTCTTTTCTGCCACCAGTGGATCAAGATGTAGAACTCTCAGCTCCTTCTCCAGCATCATGTCTGCTTGGACACTGCCATACTATCTGCTATGAGGACAATAGATTAAATCTCTGAAAGTGTGAGCCAGCCCCAATTAAATACTTTCCTTTATAAATGTTGGCATGGTTATAATGTCTTTTCCCAGCAATAAAATCTTAAGTAAGTCATTTTATTGTTTGACCAAATTCAATGGATAGGGAATCTAAAAAGTAATAAAAGTCTGTCTTTGAAGTGATGGTATATATTTTTCTGTTAATAAGTACAACTATTATTAACATTATTATGGTTGATATTGACCCTAGTTTTAGAAATCAGATATCCTTATACCACTTTGACTGTCCTGAAATGCCCTTATATCAATGATATAACAATATTTCTTTCTCTCTCATTTTTCCAAATTGTTGAGATGAAACTGTAAAGTGATATAAGTAAATCTCTTGTGTCAAATGGTGTTTTTCTTGAATTTTGTTGATTTCACCCTTTTGCATCTTCTTTCTTCTGGGTTATGTCCTACTTCTGCAGTTATACACTATTCTCCAGTTCTGTTCTTAAACCTGTGAACCACAGCAGACTGATACACAGCACCAGAGTCCTCCCTATAACTTGTTTATCAATACAGGACTTCTCTGCATTTGTATCTGCCTTCTTCTAAAACTTCTTGATACTCTATTGCAGTGTCTTTTCCATTTTGTAATATATAGATACACATATATTTGCATATGTAGACATAGATATATTTAATACTTGATGTGTATTATATTTTCTGAGGTATACATAAATTTATGCACCTCTCAATTCTACTCTGAGAAGTTTCTTTTGAACTAGATGTCAAGTAATAAAGAGACTTTCAACTGATCAACATCTATACATTATGAGACTGTAGAGTACTCAGTTATATGTAGCACAACAGTCCATTCAAGGATAGGGATCATCATGAAAGAGGACACAAATTTATAAGGAATGATATTTACTGAGTGCAATGAAATAATTTTCCGGATGAGACAGGGCCACACACACATCAACTCACAGCAGTTGTGATTTCATGAATAAGACCTACACAACAGGAAGTTAGCCAAAATCCATCATGGATGGAAGGAGTCATGAAGTCCCATATCTGGCTAAGGAGTTGTTGACAACTGATTGCTGCTTGAGGAGAGATAGTTTCCTTTAGAAATATATCCTTTGATAGGCTGATTGTAATGCTTCAGGAGATGGTCTTACTTTCCTGAAAGCATAGGTAGCACTACAAGGATTCAGTGGATTAAAATTAGCATATGAAATTGAAAGTAAAAGTGATGACTGAGTATCTTAGAGTAATTAGAAGGCTGTTGTGCTGGAGACTTTTATGAGAAAATTCCTTCATTAGATAAACCCTTGGGCAAGTCTGGGGTCCATTTTCCTTAATCAGTACCAAGGTCACTGTGAACAGCCTTACCGCTCCCTTGGTGGTTTCAGATGCTATTAAGAAAAAAAGGGGGGAATGATCCTTTGCCACAGCACCCGGAGCTGATCCCATGACACAATGCTCCATACCCAAATACTGCTGGGAGAGAGCTGCTCTCTCAGGAGTGCTGACAGGCCATTTCAGCACAGGTATGTCCACAACTACTGTCCTTAGGGGCCCAACTGGAGCCCTCAGAACACAGGATCTGAAGAGGTGCCTGGGACATGATCCTTCTGGTTTCCATCTGCACCATGAACTGACTCTGTGCAACAGATCTCCATATCCAAATTCCTCCCAGAGACAACTGGTCTTCAAGGAATATTGACACAGGCTTGGAGGAGAGATAAGCCACAGTCAGAGAGAGCAATGCCAGCTAACACCAGAGATAACCAGATGGTGAGAGGCAAGGGCAAGAATATGAAAAACAAAAACTGAGATTACTTGGCATAATCAGAAACCGGTTCTTCAACCACAGCAAGCCCTGGATATCCTAACACACCAAGAGCAGGACTCTGATTTAAAATTGCATGCCATGATGGTGATAGAGGATGTTAAGAAGAACATAAATAACTCCCTTAAAGAAATACAGAAGAACACAGATAAACAGGTAGAAGCCCTTAAAGAGAAAAAAAACAAAAATCCCTTGAATAATTACAGGAAAATACATCCAAACAGGTGAAGGACTTGAACAAAACCATCCAGGAACTAAAAACAGAAATAGAAACAGTAAAGGAATCACAAAGGAGACAAGCCTGGAGAAAGAAAACCAAAGAAAGAGATCAGGAGTCATAAATACAAGTATGAACAGAAAACAAGAGGTAGAAGAGATAATCTCAGGTGCAGAAGATACCATGGAAAACATGGACACAACAGTCAAAGTAGATGCAAGATGCAAGAAGCTCCTACCCAAAACATCAAAGAAGTCCAGGACACAATAAGAAGACCAAACCTAAGGATAATACATATAGAAGAGAGCAAAGATTCCCAAATTAGAGGGCCAGTAAATACCTTCAACAAAACTATAGAAAACTTCCCTACCCTAAAATAAGAGATGCCCATAATTATGTAAGAAGGCTACAGAACTTCAAAGAGATTGGACCAGAAAAGAAATTCCTCCTGTCACAGAATAGTAAAGACACCAAATGCACAAAACAAAGAAAAAATATTAAAAGCAGGGAGGGAAAAAGGACACAGCATCTTTCCACAAATCTATCACTACAAAGGATAATAGATGGATAACTCCAACACAAAGACGAAAAATACACTCTAGGAAAAGCAAGAACATGATCATCTTTCAACAAACCTAAAAGAAGATAGCTGCACAAGCATCAAAATAACATCAAAAATAAGAGGAAACCAAAAGTCAATATTCCTTAGTATCTCTTAACATCAATGGACTCAATTCCCACATAAAAAGACATAGACTAACAGACTGAATATCTAAACAGAAGCCCACATATTCCTGCACACCAGAAATGTACTTCAATGTCAAAGACAGACAGTACCTCAGAGTAAAGGGCTGGAAAAAATTTTCTAAGATGGTCCTAAGAAACAAGTTGGAGTAGCCATTCCAATATCAAATAAAATCAACTTTCAACCAAAAATTATCAAAAAGGATAAGGAAGAACACTTCATACTCATCAAAGCAAAAATTTATCAAGGTGAACTCTCAATGCTGAACATCTATACTACAAATGCAAGGCCATCCACATTCATAAAAGAGACTTTACTAAAGCTCAAAGCACACATTGAACCTCACACAATAATAGTGGGAGACTTCATCATGTCACTCTCATCAATGGACATATCATAGAAAGACAAACTATACAGAGACACAGTGAAATTAACAGAAGTTTTGGACCAAATGGACTTAACAGATATCTATAGACCATTTCATCTAAAGACAAAAGAATATAACTTCTCAGCACCTCATGGTACCTTCTCTACAATTGACCATATCATCCTAACAAAACAGGCCTCAACAGACAAAGAAAATTGAAATAATCCCATTCATATTATCAGAGCACCACAGACTAAGGGTGATCTTCAATAGCAACAAAAACAACAGAAAACTCACATACATATAGAAGCTGAACAACATCATACTCAATGATAACTTGATCAAGAACAAAATAAAGAAATTAAAGATGCTTTAGAATTTAATGAACATCAGGGCACATCATACCCAAATTTATGGGACGCATAAAAGCAGTGCTAAGAGAAAAACTCATAGCTTTCAGTGCCTCCAAAATGAAACTGGAGAGAGCATACACTAGCAGCTTGACAGCACACTTGAAATTTCTAGAACAAAAACAACAACAAAAGAACATATACACGCAAAGGGAGTAGACAGCAGGAAATAATCAAACTCAGGAGCAAGTTTTTTGTGAAAATCAACAAGATAGATAAACCTTTATCCAGACTAACTAAAGAGTATCCAAATTAAGAAAATCAGAACTGAAAAGAGAGATATAACAACAGAAATTGATGAAATTAAAAAAAAATTATCAGATCCTACTCCAAAAGCATATACTCAATAAAGCTGGAAAATTTGGATGAAATAGATAATTTTCTAGACAGATTCCAGGTACCAAATTGAAGTCAGGATCAGATAAAGCATCTAAATAGTCCCATAATCCCTAAAGAAATAAAAGCAGTCATTAATGGTCTCATAAACAAACAAACAAACAAATAAAAACAAACAAAAGCCAGGGACCAGATGGGTCTAGTGCAGCATTCTATCAGACCTTCCAAGAAGACCTAATACTCTTCAAACTATTCCAGTAAATAGAAACAGAAGGAACACTACCCAATCCATTCTATGAAGCCACCACCTCCCTGGATGTTCCCCCCCCCCTTCAGCTCAGCCTTCGGATTCTGGTGGTTTCTGCTTGAGGCTGTTCCTGCGGAGCCAAGACAAAGCCCTCTGCACACTGTCAGACCATCTCTGAAGTTCTGCAGGATGTTTTCCTCATGACTCTGACTCCCGAATCCTCATGACCCTGACTCCTGACTAAAGCATGGGTTCGGTCCCTCTAAAATTTTCCACTGTTTTTATGTTACGTTTCATGTTTCCTTAGTTACACCCTCACTCCCCTCTGGTTTGTGTTTTTTCCTTTAAATACCCCACACTTCTTATGCTCTGGGTCAAGCTCCTCTGTCCCTGTGAGGGTTTCAAGCTTGTCCTCAGTATACTGGTTTCCCCTCAATAAACCTCATGCTGTTGCATCAAGATCTGTCTCTTGTGAGTCTTTAGGTGGCGATGTTCTCCTGGAACTTGAGAGAGGGTCTCCCCTTGCGGGGGTCTTTCATTTGTGGGCTCGTCTTTGGGAGTTAAAACCCAAAGTGTTGGTCTGTCTATCTGTCTGTTTGAGTAATCTGTTTGTGAACTGTCTGTTTGCAATCTGTGAATTTATTTCTTACTCCCATTCTCTGTAGCTGGTCTCATCCCAAGAGGGGATGTCGAAGTTTATCTCTTGAGCTCATTGTCTGCAATTGGTCTCGTCCTGGGACAGGACAGCAACTCCCTGTCCTAGAGAGAAGGAAGGGGGTTGGTCGGTAGATGTGCCAGAAATCACAGGCTGTTACCCTGGGAGACGTCCCAGTGGAGGTTTAGGGATCCTCGGGGATGCCTGGAGGAATCCCCTTAGGAGGACAGAACTCCTCAAGAGGAGGGTGTGTCTGTTATCCTGGTCGTTTGTTTTTTTCTATTGGCTCTGCCTGAGCCATTTTTGCTGCATTATTCTCTGTCTGTTTTTTTGTGCTGTGTTTGTGAGTTTTTGTCGCCCTTGTGACTAAGATGATGATGGAACAGATGATAACTACCCCTTTGACTCTGACGTTTGATCATTGGACGGAGGTTAGGGACAGAGCACATGACTAAAAAGAACCTCAGTAAATTTCCGGCTGTCTGTTTTTCTGAAGTAAGGTTAGCACTTGCAATTGAGACAGGTCTTTTTGTGTATGTTTTGTGACCAGTTCATCTCGGTGGTGTGGCAGGCACAAGTTGAGCAACTCTGTGATTTGGCTTTGATTATCTTTGTATCTGATGTCTATTACTGGGTCCAGTTGTCTTTCTCTGTGTCATGGACATAGAAAGGTCGAGTTGTCTGTGTGGTTGTTGTTCTGTGTGTGTTTGGACCTTGGACTGACGACTTAAACCCCCCTTGACTGTGTTGGAGCTAGGGCCACTGCCCCTGGGTTTTTGGGCTGCTCTTGGGGAAACCAGGAATAAAAATGGTGTTGACAGGAATCCCATGGTCCCGGGTTTCCCGGGAGGGCAGTCATTAAACATTGAATCAGTCCCACAGTGGGCAAAGCATTGAAGGTAGGGACCCAGTCCCAAGCACTGTAGTTCCAGTTCTTTCCCGGCCAGATACAGATCCCTGGCCTTTTCCCCATCCAGGCTGGCCGCCCATATGATGACCCCAGCCTCAACCCCAGACATAAGCTGAGGCAGAAGGGTTATGTCTGTGGAGCTGGCTCTGGGGAAGGTCCAGCAGCTGACCCACTGCACCAAGCCATGAGGGCTACTGGAGACAAGTTTGAGACCTGCTTCTGCCGCCCCATCTTTGACCTGGCTGCTCAGTTACATGTGACCCCAGGTTCAGCCCAGCAACGCTTCACCCAGGTATCTGATGAACTTTTCCAAGGAGACCCCAACTGGGACCATCTTGTTGTATTCTTTGTCTTTGGGGCTGTCCTATGTGCTGAAAGTGTCAACAAAGAAATGGAACCATTGGTGGGACAAGTGCAGGATTGGATGCTGGCCTACCTAGAGATACACCTGGCTGACTGGATCCACAGCAGTGGGGGCTGGGAGGAGTTCACAGCTCAATATGTGTGTGGACAGGGCCCTGGAGGAGGCACGTCTACAGGAGGGGCAGCTGCTGCTTTGAAGCCCACAGCAAGTACTTAGGCTCTGCTAGCATGGGCTCCCCAGGGGCCAAGGTCAGGTTTGGCCAGAGAGCAGGGCACAGCAATCAGGGACTCCTGAACAACCAAATAGGTTGTTACGAAATAGATTAATTGAGTTAAAATATTGTCTTTATTATTTGGATCAAAAATTATTGAATTGGCATCTTGTAAATTGTGGTGATTGGATATTGCAGCCTTGGGAGTTATGTTTTGCTTACCATGTGGTGGGCGCTGTTTAGATAAATGATTGTTGTTCTGTGTTTCATGTTGAAGAAAAAAAAATGGTTAAAACTTTTGTTTAGCTTAACTTGTTTAAAAGACAGTCTCAATTGTCTTTCTCTGTACAGCAGAGACTGATAAGCCACTGTGCTGTGGCCAGGAGTTAAGCACAGCTGAAAAAGAGCTGATAGAGTCTGAGTGTCTGCAGGAGCTGCTCTTAAAGGGGACAACAGCTTTTTCTTTATAATATTGGTAACAGAAATTTAGCTTAAATTTGGTAACTCAGGGTTAGAGTCATGTCAAGCGACAACACATGGCATGAGCCAACCGAGGAAAACAGGTCTTCATGATATTTTATGTAATTCTTACCCCTTATAAGTTAAGTTAGGCCAAGGGTAAGGCCTGGGCAAGAGATAAGATTTAAAACAATGTCTTTTTGATGATGTATTAAAAATTGCACTGTCATGCATCCATATGTAAAATTGGTAGCTAAACTTTGTAATGTCCCAGTAATGCTTTGATATTGATTTTAAGGAAAATGGAATGTTTAAAACTGGGTTTTGTTTAAATTATGGTTATACATTAACATTACAAAAGTTAGAAAGGTATGGAGACTAGTAAAGTGGAGACAAGTGATAGGCAGTCTGGAGACAAATGAAGAGTTAGTTTGCCTTAGAAATAAAAAATGAATAGAAAAATAAACCAAATTCTAGAGAACCCAAATACCACCCAGAAAGGTTTTGTTTTAGTGTTTTTGTGAAAAGATGCTTGAAGAATTTACACCTTCCAGAAAGCTAGATTCCAGAGACTCATATATATACATATAGATAGATAGATAGATAGATAGATAGATAGATAGATAGATATAGATATATATATAGATATAGATATAGATATAGATATAGATATAGATATATAGTTGATACTGAAAATTTGTTTTGAGATTCATTTGTTGCAGAAATGTACAGCCTTGGTGAATTTCTTCATCAGACGTGCTAAACTTACTTGATTGAACTCTTGGTGTCTTGAACTTCAGCCTGATCCAGTTAAGACACAGACATCAGAAGACTAATTCTATTTTTCCTTTCCCCCCTTATATCTCTACATCTCTATTCAGCTTGAAGAAGC
>JADRCD010070735.1:0-13789 GCA_019843815.1 Montemys delectorum | reverse complement strand
TGTGTGTGTGTGTGTGTGTGTGTGTGTGTACACTGTCTCTGTCTTCAGACACACCAGAAGAGGACATTGGATCCCATTACAGATGGTTGTGAGCTACCATGTGGGTGCTGGGAATTGAACTCAGGATCTCTGGAAGAGCAGTCGGTGCTCTTAACCACTGAGCCATCTCTCCAGTCCCCCCAATGTACTCTCTGTGTAGCCTTGGCTGTCCTGGAACTCACTCTGTAGACCAGGCTGGCCTCGAACTCAGAAATCCACCTGCCTCTGCCTCCCAAGTGCTGGGATTAAAGGCGTGCGCCACCACCGCCCGGCCCCAATGTACTTTTTATTTTTGTTTTCATGAGACAGGATCTCCTGTAGCCTAGGCTAGCCTCCAACTCACTATATAGCAGAGGATAGCCTTGAACTCCTGGTCCTCTATGTCTATGCCTATATGTGCTATGTTTTTTTTTTCCTCTAGTAGTTTCAATTTTCCAGGTCTCACATTAAGGCATTCCACACATTTT
Organism: Montemys delectorum; assembly: GCA_019843815.1. Classification (NCBI taxonomy): domain Eukaryota; kingdom Metazoa; phylum Chordata; class Mammalia; order Rodentia; family Muridae; genus Montemys; species Montemys delectorum. The sequence goes on along the minus strand of JADRCD010070735.1, from coordinate 13,283 downwards.
GAATTAAATCTTTCACAGGGTAAGAGATTCATTCTTCTAAATGTGGATATTCAGTTTTCCCAACACAATGTTCTGAAGAGGCCCTCTTTCCTTCAATGGATGTTTCTAGTATCTTTGTCAAAAATTAGGTGACTGTAGTTGTGTGCATTTCTTTCTTTTTTTAAAAAAAAAATTATTTATTTACATATGAGTGTTTTATCTGCATGTATGTCTGCATAACAGAAGAGGGCATCTGATCCCATTACAGACGGTTGTGAGCCACCATGTGGTTGCTGGGAATTGAACTCAGGAGCTCTGGAAGAGCTGTTAGTGCTCTAGCTGCTGAGCATCTCTCCAGCACCTCTGGGTTTTATTTTTGTTTGTTTGTTTATGTTTGTTTGTTTGTTTTGTTCTTGTTTTAAATTATTCTAGCCCATTGGTCTATGTCATCTGCTTGTACCATACTCTTTGTTTTTATTTTATTTTATTTTATTTTATTTTACCATTTTTTTGGAGTATAGCTTGATTGAAATCAGGTATTGATATCTCCAGCTTTAGTCTTTCTGCATAGGTTTGTTCTGGAGCCTTTTTTCTTTTAGATATTTTCTTCCCCTCTGAAAACCCCCTATCTCACCCCCCTCCTCCTGCTCACCAACCCACCCTCTCCTGCTTCCCTGCCCTGGCATTCCCCTACACTGGGGCATCAAGCCTTCACAGGGCCAAGGGCCTCTCCTCCCATTGATGACAGACTAGGCCATCCTCTACTATACACATGCAGCTGGAGCCATGAGTCCCACCATGTGTACTCTTTGGTTGGTGGTTTAGTCCCTGGGAGCTCTGAGGGTACTGGTTGGTTCATATTGTTGTTCATCCTATGCCGTTTGTACTTACATATTAATTTTTTACATTTATTGATTTACTTTTGTCTGTGTATTTGGATGTACATATGCTACTAGTGTGTGTGTGTGTGTATGTGTGTGTGTGTGTGTGTGTTGTTTAATTCAGACAACAACTTGTAGAAGTTGATTCTCTTGTTCTATCTGGATCTCAAGAATCAAACTCAAGTAGTCAGGGTGGCAGGTGCCTTTACCCACTGAGCCATCTCATTGGCCCACATAGAAATTTTAAGATTGCTTTTAGGGGCTGAAGAGATGACTCAGTGGTTAAGAGCACTGACTGCTTGAATTCCTCTCTATAATGCTTGGAAGTTTCAACTGTATTTTCTTTTACTACATAAGTACTTTATTAGCTTTTGAAACTATTATCAATGGGGATTTTTCCGATTCCTTTCTAATCAGGTTATTGATGTATAGAAATGCTACTGATTTTTCTTTTTTTTTCTTTTTTGGTTTTTCGAGACAGGGTTTCTCTGTGTAGTCCTGGCTGTCCTGGAATTCACTCTATGGACCAGGTTGGCCTCGAACTCAGAAATCTGCCTGTTTCTGCCTCCCAAGTGCTGGGATTAAAGGCGTGTGCCACCACTACTTGGCAATGCTACTGATTTTTATGTTGATTTTATGTCCTGTTTTGCTTTCGTTTTTATTTATGATTATAAGCTTAATTGTGCATTCCAGCTAGACTTGGAGGTGAATGATAAAAATATGGACCTCAGGGCTGGAGAGATGGCTCAGTGGTTAAGGGCACCGACTGTTCTTTCAGAGGACCTGAGTTCAATTCCCAGCAACTACATGGTGACTCACAACCATCTGTAAAGGGATCCAATGCCCTCTGCTCTGGTTTGTATATGCTTGGCCCAGGAAGTGGCACTATTAGAAGGTGTGGCCTAATTGGAGTAGGTGTGTCACTGTGGGTGTGGGCTTTAAGACCCTCATCCTAGCTGCCTGGAAGTCAGTATTCTGTTAGCAGCCTTCAGATGAAGATATGGAACTCTTAGCTCCTCCTACACCATGCCTGCCTAGGTGCTGCCATGTTCCCACCTTGATGATAATGGACTGAACCTCTGAATCTGTAAGCCAGCCCTAATTAAATGTTATCCTTAGAAGAGTTGCCTTGATCATGGTGTCTGTTCACAGCAGTAAACCCCTAAGAATTCCTCTTCTGGATTGCTGATGTAGATGCAGACAGAGCACTCATAAATAAAATAAACAATCAATCAATAAAATGTTTTTAAAAATATGGACCCCAACCGGGCAATGGTGGTGTATGTCTTTAATCCCAGCACGTGGGAGGCAGAGGCAGGCGGATTTCTGAGTTTGAGGCCAACCTGGTCTACAGAGTGAGTTCCAGGACAGCCAGGGCTACACAGAGAAACCTTGTCTCAAAAAATAACAACAACAACAACAAAATGGACCCCAAAGAACTACAGTTAGAACACAAATATTATGGGATATTATGAGATGAAGTGGGGGTGCTCTCCTGAGCCAAGGAAGAAATTTTCTGATGGGTCAAGATGCACACAACCCAAAAGCATCAGAGGTGTCCATGGTCAACAGTGGTGATCTTGCTGGTCTTGCAGTTCCTGGACCCAAAGTGCCCCATGGCTTCCACAGTGCTCATGCCTTCTTCTTTACTGTCCCCCAAAGAGCACATGTTTGCCATCTAACCTCTCAGTCTTCACAGTGCAGAAGAAGATCTGGAAGTCATTTGTGCATGCAAGAGGGCAGGTGTCCTCAGAGACCAGAAGAGGGTATCAAACTTCCTGGAACTTGAGTTACAAATGGCTGTGAGCCACCATCTAGGTACTAAAAATCGGACTTGGGTCTCTTTGGAAGAGCACCAACTGCTCTTAACTACTGAGCCAGCTCTCTAGCCCAAATCACTGATCATTTTTATGAGTAGACATTTGATTCTTTGGCTTCAACAGATCCAGTACTTTTAGATCTGGCAAGGGAGCTATCCTTTGGAGGAGTCAGGCTGCCTTGAGTTTTCATGTTTGCTGTGTTTGTATATGTATCTATTTTATTTGAGGAACCTCCTTAGAGGCTCTTTTCTTTTTTGTTTGTTTTTTGAGAGGCTACTTTAAAAAAATTCATCTTAAAATTTCTATACTTTTTTGTTTTCTCTTAGAGACAGGAGGTGTCTTTAGCTAGCCCTAGCTGTCCTGGAACTCAGTCTGTAGACCAGGCTGGTGTCAAGCTCACAGAGATCTGTCTATCTCTGCTTCCCAAGTGCTGGGATTAAAGGCAAGTGTTACCATGCTCAATCTCTTTTGTTTTCTTTTCTTTTCTTTTCTTTTTTTAAAGGTTTGTTTATTTTTATTTTTATGAGTACACTGCAGCTGTCTTCAGACACATCAGAAGAGGGCATTAGATCCCATTACAGATGGTTGTGAGCCACCATGTGGTTGGTAGGATTTGAACTCATGGTCTCTGGAAGAGCAGTCATTGCTCTTAGCCACTGAGCCCATTCTTTTTCTTTTCAAAAATGTTTTTATAATTTGTGTGTGTGTGTGTGTGTGTGTGTGTGTGTGTGCATGTGTGTGTGCATGTGTGTGTCTGTCTGTCTGTCTGTCTGGGTACAGAGGGCATTTTTTAAAAATTGGTTCTTTCTACTGTGGGTTCCAGGGACTGAACTCAAATAGCTGGCTTGCATGACAAAGTGCCTTACTCTTTAGCACCTTCTTGTTTGTCTGTTTTTTGTTTTGTTGTTGTTGTTTTGTTTTTTGAAATAGGGTTTCTCTGTGTAGCCCTGGCTGTCCTGGAACTCACTCTGTAGACCAGGCTGGCCTCAAACTCAGAAATCTGCCTGCCTCTGCCTCTCAAGTGCTGGGATTAAAGGCAAGCGCCACCACTGCCTGGCTAGCAGCCTTTTCTTGAGGATTCAATCCCAAATATTACCCAGAAAGGAGAAAAATCACTAATATTTATATATATATATATATATATATATATATATATATACACACACATACATACACACACACACATACACATACATATATATACACATATACATATATATACACATACATATATATAATATATAATCTGTAATGGGATCTGATGCCCTCTTCTAGTGTGTCTGAAGACAGTGACAGTGTACTCACATACATAAAATGAATAAAAAGAAATCTTTAAAATTACTTGGGGTAAAAGGGAAAGTAGTAAGTGAATGAAATAAAACAGAGAGGCAGGAAAAGTAGAGAGGAGAAAGGGGAAGCAAGGTTCAATAAAAAAGAATAATATAATGAATAGAGAGAGAAAAGAGGAAGACATTAAAGACTGACAGCAGCCAGCCCTGGCAGCACAGGCCTGCAACCCCAGCCCTTTCAACCTTAGGTACTCTGAAACAGGAATGGGGCTGCTGAAATCAAGTGCTCTGCAGGAAGGTTACAAGTTCAAAGCCTTGCCAGATAGTTGAGCCTGGGCAACTTAGCAACCCCCTGCCTCAAAAGAAAAATGTAAGAAATGTCTGGGGCCATGTGGTGGTGCATGCCTTTAATCCCAGCACTCCGGAGGCAGAGGCAGGTGGATCTCTGTGAGTTTGAGGCCAGCCTGGTCTACAGAGTCAGTTCCAGGAAAGCTAACTCAACACAGAGAAACCACGTCTCAAAAAAAAGGGAGGTGGGTGGTAGGCCTGGTGAGATGGCTTGGTGGTTAAGAGCATTAGCTGTTAAGAGCAAATGTGCTGAGTTCAATTCCCAGCAAGCACCTTGTGGCTCATGATCATCTATAAAGGGATCTGATGCCCTCTTCTGGTATGTAGGTGTACATGCAGATAGAGTACTCCTGCATTAAAAAAAAATACATAAATAAAATTTAAAAATTGGGGAGGGGTACTGGGTTTATAGCTTCATATCAGTGTGTCAGAAGCCCTGGATGCTAAAAATTTGCATGACAAAGGGAAATACATAAATTTGTTGAATGCAAGAAGATTAATACAAATAAAAACACCAAAGACTAAGCTGTAAGAGGCTGGAGAGATGGTTAAGAACACTGACTGCTTTTGCAGAAGTTCTGCATTCAATTTCCAGCAACCACATGGTGGCTCACAACCATCTGTAATGGGATCCAATGCTCTCTTCTGGTGTGTCTGAAGACAGCTACAGTGTACTCACATATATAAAACAAACAAATACATCTCTTTTTTTAAAGACATGAAATTAAAGTAATACGAAAATAATGAAAAAAGGCAAATATAAGAAGCAAGAAACTGGGCTGGAGAGATGGCTCAGCGGTTAAGAGCACTGGCTGCTCTTCCAGAGGTCCTGAGTTCAAATCCCAGCAACCACATGGTGGCTCACAACCATCTGTAATGGGATCTGATGCCAGCTTCTGGTGTGTCTAAAGAGAGCTGTAGTGTACTCATATAAATAAAAAATAAATAAATCTTTTTTAAAAAGTAGCAGCAAAAAATTGGGGGAGGGGATAAAAGAAGAAAGGGCGCCGGGCAGTGGGGGCTCAAGCTATTGTCTAGGCTGGCACCAAGTATCAGATATCTGACAGCTCTTTAGAAACTTTCCTTTTGTACACAGTAGGAGCCTCTGATGGCCACACTTAGCTTTGCAACCTGTAGACTGGACAGGTTCCCTCACAGTCCAGAGACTTGCCAGTTTGTACAGCTCGGAATGGCTAACGCTTTAGGCAGAATGTATCTGCATTGGGAAACAAACACAGCCTTCAGACCTGAACAGTTTTTGCGTGAAATACCAGTCAGTCAGCCTTAGATTTGAGGAAGGAGGGTGCAGAAGGCAGATGCTCAGCTGGAGTTCCAGAATTCTCAGTTCTACTAGCAGTGAGCTGTGTGGCTGGTAGATGGGCCACGTGCTGACTCTTTGAGGCTATCAGTTTCTGCAGCTATCCTAAGGTGATGGGGTCTGTCCCCAATTACAGAGAGTAGAGCTGTTGACCAATGTACCTTCACTGCCTGAACCAAGCCTCTTGATGGCCAAATTTTAAAAAGATTTATTTTATTATTTTAAGAGGTGTGTGTGTGTGTGTGTGTGCGCGTGCGCGAGCGCACATGAATACTTGTGACCTTGGAAGGCAGAGGTGTGAGATCCCCTGGGAACAGAGGTTATATGCAGTAGGTTCTGGGACCCAAACTTGGCTCCTCTGAAAGAGCAGTGTGCACTCTTAATTACTGAGCCATCTCTCCAGCCTTACCATCTGAACTTTTGAGTCAGGCCCGAGTCAGGCCTCTCCTCTCTCCATGATTGACTTTTATAGCTGTCTCCAACCCAAGGGCTTGGCAGGCAGGTTATCTACCAGGCTTCCTGTCTTGTGATTGTTCCTTGTTATCTGGACCCCAGAGTAGCTCAGTCTTAAACAATAGGCTCCCTCTGGGGAAGGCACCTGGACAAATAGTAGACTGGACCTGACAGACTGGGCCTCCTCTCAAATCCTGAGCATCATATCATCAGGAAGAGTCACTATCTCACCAAAGTCTCCAACTGGAGGTATTCAAGAGTATGGACTCATATTATGGGTACCACCAACCCGCCTTGTTTTCAGCTCAGCCCATCTGGCTTATCTCTTGGCTTAGGCTTGTTTCCTGCTCCATTGTCAGTAACTACAGCTAGGGTTGTGTGCTGCCCACCCCTTTCCACACTGCCTTGCTTTGTAGCTGTCCCAGCACCACGTTTCTGCCTGCCACAGCATTACTGTCATTGGAAGAGAATCTGTTCCTCATCACTCTGATTCTTATAATCACTGCACCACAGAGAAGCAACTTTCTTTTGAGCGTCTGTCATGAGATTTTTGGAGACAAGGTCTGTCTATGTTGTTCTGGCTGACCTGGAACTCACTCTGTAGACCAAGTTGGTCTTGAACTCTGAGATCTGCCTGCTTCTGCCTCCTGAGTGCTGGAGCACTAGGATTAAAGGCCTGCACCACTACCACGTGACTAGGAAGCAACAAAACTTGCCACCTTCTATAGTTTTTTTGTTTTTTTGTTTTTGTTTTTTAGTTTTTCGAGACAGGGTTTCTCTGTGTAGCCGTGGCTGTCCTGGAACTCACGCTGTAGACCAGACTGGCCTCGAACTCAGAAATCCACCTGCCTCTGCCTCCCAAGTGCTGGGATTAAAGGCTGCACCACCACTGCCCAGCTATAGTTTTCATTCCCTATATTTGAAGCCATATTAGAAGGCTACTACCATTTGGAATATTTGCCGTAAGCTCCGTTTTGAAATATTACCAGATCTAAAGTCAGAAAACAAGACACGGATGATGGAGTAGTTAACATATCCCAGGATCTGTTCTCTACAACAGGAGGGCAGCATTGCAACAGGGTCTCAAACACGAGGCTAACCTGGGGATATGGGTTCAGTTGTTAGAATGCTTGCCTGGAATGCATGAAGCCCTGGCTTCCATCCCCAGTGTTGCATAAACTGAATGTGGTGGCACACACCTGTAATTCCAGCACTTGCGAGGTAGAAGGAAAACCAGAAGGTTAGAGTCATCCTTAGCTACATAGTGATTTCTACGTCAGCCTGGGGTAGAGGAGAGAGAGACCCTGCTTCAAAAAGGAAAAAAAAATCAAGTCAAATCAAAGCACTACAACAAAACCCAACACAAGGGTTGAACTGGGTGGTCAAGTCCTTACTTAAGGCCAGCACAGGAGGAGGCTCTTAATTTTTTTGTTTATGTAGACAAGGAGTCTTAATAGTGAGGTCTAGCTAGAAGGTAACAGTACCAGTGGAGGTAAGGGAACCAATAATGGAAAAATGAACAGAAAAACTGGTTCAAGGTCAGAGGAGAAGGCAGTTAATAAAGGAGTTAACTCACTTGGTTATTAACAGACCAGACAAACATTGATAATGGAATAAAAGACTCCAATTTCAGGTCTGATGACCAGGCTGGCCTTGAACTCAGAGAGCTCTGCTTGTCTCTTCTTCCCAAGTGCTAGGATCAAATACATCTATATATCATCATGCCCAGCAGGGGCAGGATTTTTTAAAAGATTTATTTATTTATTTCATGTGAGTACACTGTCGCTGCCTTCAGACACACCAGAAAGGGACATCAGATCTCATTACAGATGGTTGTGAGCCACCATGTGGTTGCTAGGAATTGAACTCAGGACCTCTGGAAGAGCAGTCAGTGCTCTTAACCACTGAGCCCCAGGGGCAGGATTTTTTTTTTCCCCGAGACAGGGTTTCTCTGTGTAGCCCTGGCTATCCTAGAACACACTCAGTAGACCAGGCTAGCCTCGAACTCAGAAATCTGCCTGCCTCTGCCTCCCAAGTGCTGGGATTAAAGGCGTGAGCCACCACTTCGAAGCTGTTTTTCATTCTTGATTTTATGTGTATGGTGTTTTGTCTGCATGTGTCTGTGTACCATGTGCATGTGCTGTGCCCACAGATGCCAGAAGAGGGGGTCAGATTACTTGGAACTAGAGTTATAGGCAGTTGTGAGCTGTGTCTTGTGGGTGCTGGGAATTGAACCTGGGTCCTCTGGAAGAGCAGCCAATGCTTCTAACCACTGAGACATCTCTCCACACCACCCACCTGCCTCTTTTGAGGAGGTGAGGTGGGGATAGGGGTTGGGAGCAGGTTCTCACTGTATAATTCTGGCTGGCCTGGATCTTACTGTGTAGACAAGGCTGGCCTCAAATTCACAGATGTCCATCCGCCCACTGGTCTCTGCTGCTCAAGTACTAGGATTATAGGCATATGCCACTACATCCATTGAGGTGGTGTATCAAGATCAAACCACTAAAGAGTGGCCATGGTTCAGAGAAACCTGAAAGTTGAATGGTTCAAGAGAGGTCTAGGTGGCGGTGCCTGCTAGCACTTGAGATGGGAACTCATAAAGATCAGAAGTTCAAGACCAGCCTCAGCTGCATAGTATTCGAGGCCAGCCTCACCTACATGAGACCTTATTTGAAAAACCAATGAAGTGTGGGTGTGGAGTAGGAGAAATGTGAGTTAGAGACCAGCCTGAGCAATATAAGGAATTCTGGGTCATCTGGGCTAGCTAGTAACATCCTGTTTCAAAAGCAAGAACAGCAAAAAAGAGATTTGGGTTTGATCTAAGCCCAGGAGAGGCTTTTAGATTTGGGAGCACAAAGAGAAACCAGGAACGTTAAATATGTACAATTGTCTTTTTAAAAGAAAAGACCAATTTTCTGTCTAGAAGGCTGGCAATGGTGGTGTCTAATAGCCTAGTAATCCTTTTGCTGTCTGAAGGGCCAGGCCATACCAAGCTCTCACAAGCAGGACCAGAGGTGGCTAATGAGTCTAGGTGACTTCACATTATCTGTATGGCCAGGAGCTCCTCCAAGTTCCCTGAACCAGGACTGGAGGTACAAAATAAGTCTAGATGACCTCTGTGCTATCTGTATGGCCAGGGGCTTGGCTAAGTTCCTCCAACCAGGACCAGAGGTGACTCTAAGCCCAGATGACTTCTATCTGTATGAGTGAGACCACACCAGATCCACCTTGCCTAGGCTCCAATGATAGAACATGTAGCCTATGTCGAGAACCCGTCTTCATGGAGTGTGCATTGAAAGGAGTTTTGATGTAATTATGCCTCTTTGCGTGCAGGAGATTGTGTTATATCAGGAAACTTTTTTGTTACAAATTGTACTGTTCTTAAATATGCTGACCATACACTGCCCAGTATCAGACTCTAGAAGTCTGAACCAATACCCGATACGGAGTTGAACTGTGTTTCCTTCTTTTAAAAATATTAATTTATTTTGCCTGCATGCACATCTCTGTGAGGATGTTGGATCCCTTGCAACTGGAGTTACAGACAGCTGTGAATTGCCATGTGGGTGCATAGAATTGAACTTAGGTCCTCTGGAAGAACAGCAGTCAGTGCTCTTAACACTAAGCCACCTTTCCAGCCGCAGATTTCTTACTGCCTCATAAGTATCATCGCTCTGCCAACGCTGGTGTTTGCAGAGACACCCACATTAAACTACATTATCTAATGAAAGCCTGAGTTCAAGGCTTTATCAGAGAAGCACTAATGGTATAGTTAACAAGACCCTCTACTTAAGGGCTCAGCAGTAAAAAGCACATGTTGCTCTTGCAAAGGACCCAAGGTTGAGTCCCATGGTGGTTCACAACCATCTGTAACTTCAGTTCCAGGGGATCTGATGCTCTCTTGTGATTTCCATAGGCACCAAGCACCCATGTACAGGCAAAACATTCATATAAATGAAAATTTAAAAATCTAAACAAGGAGGCTGGAGAGATGGCTCAGTGGTTAAGAGCACTGACTGCTCTTCCAGAGGTCCTGAGTTCAAATCCCAGCAACCATATGGTGGCTCACAACCATCTGTAATGAGATCTGATGCCCTCTTCTGGTGTATCTAAAGATAGCTACAGAGTTCCTACATATAATAAATAAATCTTTGGGCTAGAGTGAGCTGGGTCAGAAGGAGCAGAGGTCCTGAGTTCAATTCCCAGCAACCACATGATGGCTCACAACTATCTGTACAGCTGCAGTGTACTCATATACATAATAAATAAATAAACAAATCTTTTTAAAAATATCTAAACAAAAATGTAAAAAGACTTCTATAGATTTTATGAGCCAGGTATAGTGGCGCATGCCATTAATTCTAGCACTTGGGAGGCAGAAGCATGTAGATCTCTGAATTAGAGGGCAGTCTGGCCTACAGCGTGAGCTCCACGATAGCCAGAGCTACACAGAGAAACCCTGTCTCAAAAACCAAAACCAAAACCAAACAAAATAAGATATTACTTAAATATATATAAAGTGTATGCCTATGTATGCATATGCCATGTGTGTGAGTGACCGCAATAGCTAGAAGGACTAAAATCCACTAGAGCTAGAGTTATGGGTGGGTATGAGCCAACTGATGTGGGTTCTGGGAACCAAATGTGGGTCGTCTGGAAAGGCAGCAAGGGCCTTTAACCCTGAGCCTCCAAAGGCGATTTTGACGGAGTCTGATTCAAGGGTCAGCCCAGAGATGTCTTGATAGTGCTAGAGTTCACAAAAGCCTAGCTAGAACAGAGGGCCAGCAGTGGAGGGATATTAACCAAAGACCTAGATTCAAGGTTGAGTCAAAGAATATTCATCCAGAATTTCAATACTGAATGAGACCAAAAAAGCATTAGTGGTGAAACAGGTTGGAGGAGTTCAGGATTAGAAGAAAGTAAAAATGGCTGGGCAGTGGTGGCGCACGCCTTTAATCCCAGCACTTGGGAGGCAGAGGCAGGCGGATTTCTGAGTTTGAGGCCAGCCTGGTCTACAGAGTGAGTTTCAGGACAGCCAGGGCTACACAGAGAAACCCCATCTCGGGTGGCGGGGGGGGGGAAGGTCATAGAACAGTTAGCCAACACAATGGTGTGAGGCATGCCAAGAGGAACCAATGTTCCCTAAGGTCATAGAGGAATAGATAATAGAGGCCAGGGGGCAGTGGGGAGGAAAAAAATAGAGGCCAGGGTCTGAGGGAAGACCTGAAAACCAGCAACAGGGACTACTTTACTGAGGTCTCAGAAGTACTGAGTATGAAGAAACTAACAGAAGCTGAAGTTTTTAGGTTTCAGACCTAAAGAGCATTGCTCATGTGTTAAACTTAGGTCTGGATTCAGTTTGCAGGTCTCGAAAAGTCTCAAGTTGCAGTGTAGGATGCCATGACACTGATAGAAGGGTTAAAAAAAACTGAAGCTAAGAGAGCAGGGAGCGGTCCTGATGGTAGAGGCGTTAACAGAGGTCCGGGTTTCAGGGCAGGCTATATGGACACCAACAGTAGTAGAATTTAAAGAATCTGGTAGCTCAAGAGATGGTTCAGTGGCTAAGAGTACTGGTTGTTCTTTTAGAGGCTCCAGGTTTAGTTCCCAGCACCCACACTGTGGCCCACAAATGTGTCTGTAACTCCAGCTCCAGGAGATCCGACACCATCTTCTGGCCTCTGTGGGTACTAGGCGTATTAGTGGCACACAGACATATATACAGGCAAAGCACCCATACATATAAAATAAAAATTATTTGAAATTTACATAAAAAGAATTGAAAGCATCTGACTTGTCTTAGTGGAGCATGCCTGTAAGCCAGCACTTGGGAGGCTTGAAGCAGAAAGATAGCTTCGGTTAGAGGGTAGCCAGGGCTACACAGAGAGACTCTGTCTCAAAACAGTGTTTTGAGTTTGAAGCCACACTAGGTAGACATTGGTGAAGGAAACAGTAAGACCGTCTCAGGGACAGGTGTAAGGTTCAGCTTATCATGCAGGTCTAGGCTCCATTCCTAGAAACAAACTAAACAAATGTACAGATCTAAGGCCATACCTAAGAGACAGTAATGATAAAATAGTTGATAGAGGCCTGGCCTTAAGTTTCGATCTCATGGACATTTACTGCACACTCTATGCTATACATTATACATATATAATACACACATACATGTATACTCTATATTATACAATACACAGATACTACTCTATACTACACACACACACACACACACACACACACACACACACACACATAATAGAGGTTGGAACTAATCCTATTAAGGAAACCAATGGTCAAATAATAGAGTTCCAGATATAAGGTTAAGATTGAGATTCTGGCTGGGCGGTGGTGGTGCACACTTTTAATTCCAGCACTTGGGAGGCAGAGGCAAGCAGACTTCTGAGTTTGAGGCCAGCCTGGTCTACAGAGTGAGTTCCAGGACAGCCAGAGCTACACAGAGAAACCCTGTCTCAAAAAACAAACAAACAAACAAAAAAACCCCAAAAAACAAAAAACCAAACCTGTAAATCTACGTTACAAATGTTACACCTAATAAGTACATACATAAATGGATATGTGTGAGTTGTGTGATGTTAAAAGGTAAGTTACTTGGGGGAGGAGGGACTGGATGATCGCATGTAGCTCAGGCTGACCTCAAGGTAATGAATGATAACTTTGAGTTTCTGATTTTCCTGCTTATACCGCCAAGTAGAGGATTATAGGCATGTGCTACTGCACTCAGTTTCTGTGGTGCTAGGGCTCGGTGCGTGCTGTAAGCAGTCCACCAATAAGCGAGAGCTTCAGCCTAAACGCTCAAGTTTAGGAGTGCTAGGGGTGGTTCTTGCACCATGCATTAGTATTTGTAAACAGCAGCCAAGATAGCTAGGTAGCTTAATTCATAAAGTATGTTCAGATTAGTCTGCCTCACTGGGGAGTGCAGTTAGGAGCTTGCCCAGAGGAGCGTTGGGAAGATGTGGAGACATTGATGGCCACTTCTGGGGAAGGTGCCTCTGGCATCTATACAATGAACAGGGTTATCCATACAAGACAGGATCATCCAGCCCTGAATCTCCACATCCCAGGGCTGCTTCTAGTGCATGTTGCTAACAAGATTCTGATCTGATAGGCATATGCTATAACTGAACAAGCAATTGGCGTGTCCTGGCAGGAGCCCTCATGGGTCCCAGCTCCATTG
>JADRCD010070732.1:0-34699 GCA_019843815.1 Montemys delectorum | reverse complement strand
TTTCTTCCTTGACCAAGTTATCATTGAGTAGAGTGTTGTTAAGCTTCCACGTGTATGTGGGCATTCTACTGTTTATGTTGTTATTGAGGAGCAGCCTTAGACCATGGTGATCTGATAGGATACAAGGGATTATTTCAATCTTCTTGTATCTGTGGAGGCCTGATTTGTGACCAATTATATGGTCAATTTTGGAGAAGGTACCATGAGGTGCTGAGAAGAAAGTATATCCTTTTGTTTTAGGATAAAAAGTTCTATAGATATCTGTTAAATCTATCTGTTTCATAACTTCCATTGGTCTCACTGTGTCTTTGTTTATTTTCTGTTTCCATGATCTGTCCATTGCAGAGAGTGGGGTATTGAAATCACCCACTATTATTGTGTGTGTTGTAATGTGTGCTTTGAGCTTTAGTAAAGTTTCTTTTATGAATGTAGATGCCCTTGCATTTGGAGCATAGGTTCAGAATTGAGATATCATATGACATGTAAGTAAAGTATCTAATAAATAAATAAATAAATAAATAAATAAAATAAATGAGGGAAAGGTCTCCTATGTTTTAGATGTATAAGATTAACATAGTAAAAGTATCCATCCTACCAAAAGCAATATAGAGATTCAATGTAATCTTCATGAAAACTCAAACAATTCTACTCAATGTCATATGAGGAAAAAATACAAAGATAGCTAAAGCAATCCTAAACAATAAAATAACTCCCAGGGGTTTCACCATCCCTGATCTCAAGCTGTACTACAGAGCAGTAGTGTAAAAAATGCATGGTACTGGCATTAAAAACAGACACTTTGATCAATATAATTGAATCAAAGTCCAAGATGTTAATCTAATCACTTAAGAACACCTGTTTTTTGATAATGAAGCCAGAAATGTACGATAGAAAAAAGAAAGTATCTTCATCAAATGGTACTGGTTCTAACTAGATTCTGCATATAGAAGAATGCAAATTAATCAATATTTATCACCCCAACCAAAATCATGTCCAAGTGGCTCAATTACCTCCAAATAAAACCAGATACATTGAACCTGATAGAAGAGAACATGAGGAACAGCCTTGAACACATTGGCACAGGAGAATACTTCCTAAATAGAACACTAACAGCACAGGCACTAAAATCAACAACTAATAAATGGGACCCCATGAAACTGAAAAGTTTCCATAAAGCAGAGAACACCATCAATAGGACAAAATGGTAACCCAGGGAATGAGAAAATATTTTCATCAACTCCACATCTGACAGTGGGCTAATACACAAAAATTAAATAACTCATGAAACTAGACATCCAACAAACTAAATAATCCAATTAAATGTGGGTACAGAGCTAAACAGAGAATTCTTGACAGAGGAATCTCAAATGACTGAGAAACACTTAAAGAAATGTTCAACACCCTTAACTATCAGGGAAATGCAAATCAAAACCACTTTGATATTCTATCTTATACCTGTCAGAATGGCTAAGATCAAAACCACAAGTGACAGCTCATGTTGGTGAAGATTCAGAGCAAGGAGAACACTCTTTCACTGCTGCTGGGAGTGTAAACTTGTACAGCCACTTTGCAAATCAATATATCAGGGATATATGGAAAGAAGCTGGAAAGAGTATGCCTGACCCTTTTTGCCTAATTTTGGAATCCTTTCCCTCTTGCTGGGTTGCTTCATCTGGTCTTGATGTGATGGTATATGCCTGTTCTTCTTGTAGCTCTTTATGTTGTGTTTAGGTGATGGCCTTGGGAAGCCTGCTCTTAGCTAGGGGAGGCTGAGGGAGGTTGGAATTAGGAGAGTGGAAAAGTTGTGGGTAAAGACTGGGAGGGGAGGAGAGAGAAGAGGAACTGCGATCAGGATGTAGTATATGAGAGAAGAATTAAACAGCGAGTGAGGAAGTAAAGATGTGGCCATTAGCTCAAACAAGATTATGACCACTTATTGTTAACAAAAACAGTTAAAGGATGAGAAAGATATCTCTGATGAGTGAGGTTTTTTTCCATTGATTCTGTATGCAGAAAGGATATTGCTGAGGAGAAGAAAATGAGGAGATATAGAGCAAAGTATACAATGTAGCAGATAAGGGAAAATAAAACAACTCAAAGGAGCTGATCTGAACCATAACCACTATAGTTAATAGTCAATATTTTCTCTAATTTAAGGAAATTAGGACTGCTCTTGCCACAGGAGTGTAACTGTGTGAGGTGATGTTCATATTTATAAATTGTAACCATTCATCATATTCAGGTTGTTTTTTTTTTTAATTTTTGAGACAGGGTTTCTCTGTGTAACCCTAGCTGTCCTGGAACTCACTCTGTAGACCAGGCTGTCCTCGAACTCAGAAATCCACCTGCCTCTGCTTCCCAAGTGCTGGGATGAAAGGCATGTGCCACCACTGCCAGGCATATTCAGGTTTTATAAAATCAGACTGTAAACCAATGTATAACATTTAGCTTTAAAAATAATATCCACACTGGCAAGATTGCTTAGTGGATAAAGATGCCTGCTGCCAAGTACAACAACCCAAGTTGCATCCGTAGGGCCTGCACAATGGAAAGAATAAATCAACTCTCTTACCTCTACACAGGCATTGTAACACATATAGGTTCTGCATGAACTCCACCTACCCCCACAAAATGTATAAATATATTTTTATAAATCTTTTTAAAATATAAAAATAAATGTTACAAATAAGGCTTTAATTGGAGTTTGTTCAAAAATGACTAGAAGATAAAGACACTGAGTACAACTGCCTATTTTAGGAATTCTGCAATAAAAGAAAGCAAAGAACTGGAGTGGAGGCTGGAGGAAGATGCTGAGTAAATAATTCACATCTTTTCACATGGCACAAATTACTGCATGTTTGAATGATAGAAATTATCTCTGAGAAAGATAAATTTCATCTTTCAAGAGAAATAAGAGCTAATTTCTATTAAAAATAGATGTGAAGGTACATGCCTGCATGATAGAAGGTAACACCTAGTATCTATGTCGATGCTTGGATAGATAAATACCATTTATTGTTAGAAGATATTGGAAGTCAGTTGGTAGATTTGTTGTTGGAAAGGGAAAGAGTTTCATGCAAGTTGTTCCAATTTTATTACTCATGTTGAGAGACAAGAGAGTTGTTGGAGATTCGTAAGGAGAGCAAAGACAAATAATTGTACTAATTTCAGAAGTAGTTAGGGTTTCCAAACATTACTCCAAGAAAGAGAGTAGCATATTTGGTTACTAGAAGTTCAACAGAAATTGGGTTTTTGTAAAGAGGAGCAGAAAAAAACACAACAAATATAGAACAGATAAGAAAATGTGGTTGCCATTTGTAAGGTTGCATGGTTTTTGCTTAGGATAAGGATGAAAAGGGAGTTGATTGAAACAGGAGAAGGTTTTAGGATATTGGTGATGAAAGACAAGAGTTGTAGTAAGTGTATGAGAATGATGTAAGAATATGTAGTCTAGGAGGATTGGAACATTCGTCAGATCAAAGAAATCAAGCAAATGAGGGATCACCTGGAGTTTAAGTATCAGAGTGACTGAAATAAACACAAATAAGAATCAGGAAGGATGAATACTTCTTTCTTTTCTATTTCACTGAGGCAGTCTCCCTGTGTAATCTAGGATGGCCTCAACTTTGATTTTCTTGCCTCTCACACCAAACTGTTGAGTGGTTGAGACTACTGGCCTGTACCAACATGATCCAGTTTCAAATTTTGTTTCATTTTCATTATTTTTATTAAAGTGTAATGAATCTCCTTTTTCCTTTTTCTATGCTAGCATATAAAATGATAAGACTCATTATAGTATATAATTTAACTTTATTTTCATTTTTTCTCCTCTTCTAAAGTTCTCTTTCTTCCTTTCTATCCTTGGCTTACTGATTAACTTCTTCCCCTCAAAATAATCCTCCTCACTTCATGCCATATATATTTTATCACTCTCTCCTTTTTCTATCTTTTCCATTGTTGTACCCTGTCTCACAGGGGCTGAAGTGCTAAATACCTTGTTACTATGATAGCATAAATTGGAAAAAGGGAAACCTTAAAAAAGTAGAATCTAGTAGTCTTTAGGTTACTGGTGGTATAGTTTTGAGGAAGATTATGAACCTAGACATCCCTTTAATTCCTTTTGCTTACTGCCACAAGATAAGCATTTTTGCTCTCCAAATGCTCCTACATTAACATGTTTCTTTCCATAAACCCAAACCAGCCTAGTGACCCAATCAAGAATTGGAACTGCCAACATGTGAGTTAAAATGTATTATTCTTATTATAAGTGAATGCCTCACATATTTTGGTTTTGTAATAGCTTGTCTACTACAATTCTACTTCCCATTAGCTTTCATATAGTCAGTACTCAAAGGTAGTAACTCTCAGTAGTTTAGCTTTTCATTTAACTTCCACAGAGAACTACTAATCAAACACCTAATGACAATGGCACTTTTTGATGAATCATTTTGTACAGTGAATATTTTTTGATATACAGAGTAAACAATTTTCCTTATGTCATGTAATACATACCTAAAAACTTATATCAGGATTTTGAAGAATAACCAAAAGGTATGACATGAAATTAGAGCTAATAGAAGTATTGGCTCCATATCAATGTCAACTTTATCAATTTGCATATTCTATCAATTTGACCTACTCATTAGATCTAAGCCATTAAGAAAAGATAGGTATATAAAATTTAATATTGTCTTCATAATAAAATTAATTAAAAATATGATTATCATCAATTGGTCAGTGTCTTCAAGTTTCATTTTACATAATACAAAAAAAATAAATTATATTTAGAAAATAAATCCTGCATCATTTTATTTATCTGTCCTATCATACAATGGAATAAAATACAGGTTGCATATTTAGCATGTATTCCCTAAAGACTGCTGAACTTCCATTACATATTCTGTATCTGTTGAATTATTGAATGATTGAATGATTAATTATTATTGAATGATTTAATAATTTATTCATGTACTTGTGGTATTGGGAGACATCTACACCATAATAAATGTGTGAACATGAGAGAACAATTTTTGAGAATAGGGTCTTTCCTTACGCCATGAGAGTTCATTATTGAACTCATGTCTTCAGTCTTAGCACCAGTCTACTATTATGTTCCTTCACATGCTAAGTCATTGTACTGGTGTTTGAAAACCATTTGAGAACATATCATCTCCTAATAAATCTAATCTAGAGCACAAATGAAACCTAATGTTAACTAATTATGATGTAGGGACTTTGAACCATCCCTATATCAAAGCAGGGATGAAAATTTAGAGGAGGAGAGAACTAGATCACTTATGTTTCAGTTGCAGTAAGCATTTCACATAATTTCATCTCATATGATTACCAGGAAAACAGTAGAGCGATTCCATGAATTAACCTAATACACATATACGCAATGTACTATAATAGGTCCATTTCATATTGATGAAATGTATACTAATTCCAGGACATTCTCTAAATTTTTTTCCCTTTTCAAGTTTACCCTACTGTCATTGCTGATCTTTCCTAAAAAGCAAAACCTACTAGGTAAGGATTATCTGTTTTACAGATAAACTCCAAAATAGGTAACAGAATGAATACATTTGAAGAATAAATATGATATTTACTAACAAATATTAATAGAGAATCTACTATATGCTGGGAACTACTATAGATTCTAGCTTGGATCTACCTGTTAAGATACAAATAGGAAAGGAATGGTATGATAGAATGAGGCAACTGAAAGTTTAATTAAGAAACTATTCACAAAAGGGGGATGAATATTAAATAAAGAACAGTATATCAGAGAGAGCAATAGCTGGATATCTTTTATCTCTTTGCTGAGGAATCAAGAATGTGGGGCATTTACTGGACTGAAGAAAATTTCAGGTTGTTAAAATAGGAGACTGCTATCTGACAGGAGCTGTGACCTTTGTCATAGGAACAGTCTTTGTCAATTCATGGCAGACTAGCAGAGAAGGAGCTGGAGAAGTAGATATCTGCACTCCACTTCTAACTTCTGACCTTCTGCTTGTTGTATCCCCTGAGAAACTGAAAACAAAGTTGCCTTTTGGTGTGAACCATACAAGCCAAATTAAGACAGGGGCAAAAATCTAAAGGGGGCTGTCTAGTACATATGTGTTTTTGAAACTTTACAACATCAGAAAAATTAGGATAAATTCTGGAGATAAGTAAAACTGACATTTAGAGACAATGATTTGCACAAATTAACAATGTCACTACATAGAAAAAGATATCTATAGCAGTATTCTCTGTTCAACATTGCTGTTCCTAGTGACTATACAACTTCACACAAAAATGCCTCATGGAGTATGTCTAAGTTACATCTTCCTGAAGTCCACCAAACAGCAACTGAATCAAGATGCACTGGGGACCCGTGGGATGCAGATTGTTAAAAGGTGCACAGATGATGCCAATACATGTGAGCACTAAAAACCACTGGGTTTTATAATACATTTCCTTAACAGTCATGTTGGAAAAGTCACTTAACTTCTTCAAATCCCAATTATATCTCCAATAACCCGTAAGCAAGCTATTACCCTTATACATTTACTGTTAACACATAAGCAAGACATTAGACTTGCAAGTTTACTATTAAAAAAACAATTAGCCATCAGTGAAATACAAACTACTTCTCACTCCAGTCATGATTTTGACCTACTTGTTGATACCCAACAGAAACTGGAAGGCAAGTTGCCTCTAATGTGAACTGTACAAAGACAAACTATGTCAACTTAAAACAGAAGCAAGGATCTAAAGAGGGAAATAGGTATTGAGTCTCTGCGGTCACTGTTGCCCACTGAAGAAACAAACATCTTTGACTAACGTTCATAGCAGACCTAATCTTTGGGCATAAATCTTAATTTTTAACTTTTTGGGAGTAAGAAATACAGCATCATGGCTCAACATCCCCCCATACAAACACAAGTACACACACACACACACACACACACACATACACACGCACACACGCACACACACTAGAAACTAGAAACTACTCTCCTCACCCCCCAGGTAAAAGCTTATTACTTACGTGCTCTTAGCATGTTTTGAGTATTTACAGAGGATCAATGTACAAAATATTATGTTGTATGTAAATTAAGAATGCAGTTGAACAGTGATTCCTATTAGAATAATTCAGAACAGAAATTGTGATAGAAACTATTATGATTATCCTTTTGTAAGGTCAAGGTTTCAAAACAAAAGCCTGTAGACGTAATTACAGATAATTTATATATCTCTAAAGGGATCATCATTAAAATAGTGCATACAAAAATAAACATGGAAAACTCTTTAAAAGCTTTCAATGAAAACTCAGGCACTAAAAATGGAGTGTTTTGTTTCAATTCTCAAAAAATGTCAGAAAGTACATATACTTAAATCATAATTTTATAATAAACACAATAGTCAATTTTTACATGTTCATACTATCCACACTTTTCATTGTGTTTGTACTTTTTAAATTCTGCAGCATTTACAAAAATATCAGCAATGTTTATATACTAAAAATTGAGTTTTTAATTATTTCTCTAATTATCTGAGTTTTAATACAAATAGAATACCTCACAATCCTCAAATAAAACATAAACTACTCACACTCAGGTTAAAAGCCTCAATCTAAAGTCATAGGTCATAGGCTATAGTAGAAACCCTAATATTGCTGTTTTGTCAAATAGACATCATGTGCCTGTCTAAACAATGAATGTTGTTGCCACCTTTAGTCAGAGAAGTTTCTGATTAATGTAGGCAGCAGTGACTACAGAGTAACTCAATTATTGGTGCTCAAAATAAGTACCTGGTGTGTGCTCAACTCTAAATGAGACTTCTATACCACCCTCTCTACAGTTTGGGAGAATTCAGTGTAGGGAACTGGCAATAACATTGGGAACAGGAAGACCAATAGGATGCTGCGAGGTGCCGTCGTCCAGACATGATACAGCCATTGCACTCTTGAGCTTATCCTGACTGTGACAACAACATTCCTTCATGAAGTTGGAGATCTCACTGAGCTCTCATCAGTTCCTGAGGATCTATGTTAGATTAATGGTTAATGAAAGAGGTATAGCCTTTGATAAGGTATCCTTGTTCCTATAAGCAATCTTAAGGAAACTCATTGAGTCACCAAAAAAAGAAGTATATGGGAAAGGGAAAGAGACCATCAGCAGTAGAGGGGGGACAAGAGAGAACAATGGAGTATAAAAGTGATCAAAATATTTATATGCATATATGAAAATGTCACACTGAAACACAAGATTATGTATAATTAATATTTATTACTGGAAGAAAAATATTTTAAATAAAACTTACTTTTGCCCATTTTAGACTTTGTCATTCACAAATAGTCCATCCCTGAATATATAGAATAATTATATTTTTAAAAAAACATAAACTTAATTCAAAACCTATTTGGTACATGTTTCTTTTTAAGATAACATAAATAGTTTTGAAACATGAAGTAGTGGTTTCACATTATAAATGTACTAAATGCTTCTGAATATTTCATTATAAAATGGTTAGTGTCACATTCTATAAAATTGACCTTGGTTTTTTTAAGTGATGATTTGATCAAATAACTAGGAATTGAGAGAACAATGCAAAACAACCAGGGTCTCAATGGGGCAATCTTATTTCTATGCTGTCAAATTCCTTGAAACACTTGATAATTCACCAGACACCTGGTCCTACCAGCTACAAAATTCATGCATAGCTCTCAGCAATCTCTTAGGACTAGGCAGGTTTAGAAAAATATTTTTAAAATAGAGTTCAAAGCCTGTCAAGGATGAGAGATTATGATAAATAAACATTCCAGTATATTAATAGGACCTTTGAAGGGTTGTATTCTAGTAGTCAGAGCAGATCATAAACGCCCAATGTTACATATACTTCATGAAACTTAATCATAAGTGAGCTTAATCTGTAGAACCATTACTAGTCCAGCTTCCTCACAGAAGCCAAAATTTCTCCTTGAAGACAAGCAAATCATTTAAAGCTTATATTTTTTTAAATTCTTCTGTATGAAAGTATCAGGCATATCAAAGCCAAGACTGAGAGAAATAGCAGTGGCAATAGACTGTGTTTGTGTGCAGTAGAAATATATAAATATGTGCATACACACAAAATTGTGCAAGAATGTTTAGCGCAGTACAATTAATAATAGATAAAATGTGGGAATGACTCAAAATGCCATCAACATTAGGAAAGATAAATATTCATGTACTCACACATTGGGAGCAATGCAACATTGAAGTGAATGGATTACTGATTGCATGCAACAAGTGCACATCAATCTCCCAAGCATAAAATTGAGTGAAACTAGAAACACAAGAAAATATAGCATGCAGTAATTTAAAAAAAATACAGACAAAAATTATGAATGCTGATAGACATCATGATAATAGTTAGCTCTGGGAAGTAGGGTAATGACGGGGAATTTGCCCACATGCAGCTTATTTTGGTCCTGGCAATATTTTATCTCATTATCTGGGTTGTGATTACACAGATATGCACATTTTGAAATTTTTCATTATGCTGCCCATTTATAATTGGTATGCTTTTTCCCTCTGCATGTTAGATGTCAGTTAAAAAGTTTACTTTAAAAATGGGAAGTGGAGTAACTTGTTACTAGGAAAACCCTTGTAGTATGTCCAGCTGCCATTAATAGAATAAAGAATTACTATAGCTTGTCAAGTTCTGATTAAGTTTCTTTAAAGGCTAAAAAACCTGAAGTGCAATACAATCAACCTGTATTCCTTTTCTTATATCCACAATTGATTCTTGTAGTCATTCCTCACATTATGTGTCCTACACTTGTACAATTATAGGCCATTTCAAAAGTAAATGCTTTCATAAACTCACGACTTGTGCTTCATGAGACCTGTGTTCCAAGAAGAAAAGCTTGTAAACAACCATCCCAGCAGCTTCTGGTATCCCTGGGTAGTCAAGTAGTTCTTTTATTTTCTAAATTCTTTAACCATTATAGATGTCTCAGGAAGAGAATTACTTTCATTGTTGGAAAGTTTGGGCAGGGACTACTTTCTCTATGAATATACAAATAATCAACTTGGTAATTAGTAATCTTTCTTATCAACATCCTACTTTTCTATCATCAAAACCACAAAAACAAATAAATGCAAATGAGGACAGAGAGAAAGGGTAACTCATATGTTATGCGTATATAGTGGAAAGATATTCCTTCTTAAAATTTAAACAAGAATATTTAAAATACCATGGATGATCCTGGAGGACATTATATCAAATGAAATATGCCAAGCACTGAAAGACAAATACCAAGTATTTTCACTCAAGTGTGGAAGCTAAATAATAATTCTCATAAAAATAGAGTAAGGTAGTAATTCACCATGACTGAAACAAATATAGGGAAGGAGATAGGAATAGGTTGGGAAACCCTCATGTTCAGGCATATTTGGCCAAAACAAATCAAATTCCATGTCTTTTGTTTGTTTATTTGTTTTTAAAGTGCTTTTATTCGTTGTTATTGCTTGGCTTAGTTTTCTTTTAAGAATGAGTAAGAATTTGGACTAAGCAGGAGGTGTCTGAGAGGGGCAAGAGTATAATCAAAATTTATTCTATAGAAACAGCAAAAAGAAAGAAAGAATAGGGAAAATCTGACTATAGTAATAATATGTTGGGTAACCAGTACAAAAACACAGTTGGATGGGAAGGTAACTTCCAGTATATGGTGAATATAGTTAACACCAATTCATCATATATGTACAATTGTTGTACTGGGGTATCCCTGGGCCTTAAAATTTAAAGTAAGCTTAGTGTAGAAATACCTATGTATATCTGTATTTCTACAACTTTAACAATAGGCAACTTATAGATTCAAGTGGAGTATCAATTACAAGATGACTGAATGAAGAGAATGTGGATGATGGAGTTTTAGTCAGCTGTAAGGAAAAACAAAATTACATCTACAACTTTAACAATAGGCAACTTATAGATTCAAGTGGAGTATCAATTACAAGATGACTGAATGAAGAGAATGTGGATGATGGAGTTTTAGTCAGCTGTAAGGAAAAACAAAATTACATCATTTGCTGGATATGAGAATTTCATAGTAACTAATATTACTGATGAAGTTTTCACACATGTAGAGGAATTTTAATCCAGTAACATGGCTGTTCTGGCAAGGGATCGCATCTAAAGACCTTCTAAGTGTGTGTGATCTGATTAGAATGTAGACACGCTACATACCTTTAGTCCCTCTGGCTGGAATACAGACATTCCTTTAATCTCAAACAATGACATATAGTTGAGGGACAAACAAAGTGACAAATCAGAGAAAGACTTGACAGAATAAGTCAGAGATGGGATATGCCCAACTCTCAGGAGAACATACAGAAAAGAGAGGCTACTTAAAGAGCAGAGAGAGAGGAAGATGATATAGACAGAGAGACAGACAGAGACAGACAGACACACACACACACACAGAGAGAGAGAGAGAGAGAGAGAGAGAGAGAGAGAGAGAGAGAGAGCAGTTTAGTTTGGAGCAGAGCAGTTCAGTTCAGTTCTGTTTAGTTCAGTCCAGTTCACTACAATTTAGTTCAGTTTAGAGCAGTTCAGTTCACTGAGGTCAAAGACAGAGTAATCCAGTCAGAAACCAAGAGAAGCCAATTTGAATCAATCAGCTTAGATGGAAATTTAAGCCAGAACAGCAGAGTTGAACAAGCCAGCCAGAGTTCAGAAAGAACAAGAAAGGGTAAGCTTATTCAAAAGTAAGCCTTCAAGATGATAATCGCATCATCTGGCAAATAAAAGCAACATTTACACAGAGAGAGATTGGAATAATACAAATGAGGACATTTCTATTTAAAAGATCCTAGAAAATAGATGTATTTCTAAAAGTAGACGATTGATCACACACCGGTCGCCTTGCCTCACAAAATTCAAGTATAATTTCAGCAAACAAGTTTTCAAAAGAAAGTACACTCAGAGAGATATCAATAGAGACAGTTGATTAGATATGCTAATGAAATTTGGGGAGACTGAAAATACACAATGGAATGCTACTCAGCTATTAAGAACGAGAACATCCTGAGTTTTATAGGCAAGTGAATGGAACTAGAAAATATCATGCTGAGTGAGGTAACTCAGACCCAAAAGGAAGTGCATGGTATGTACTCACTAACAAGTGGATATTAGAAAAAAAAGTACAGAATACCCAAGATACAGTCCGCAGAACTCAAAAAGGTCAACAAGCTGAAGGAACCAAGTAAAGATGCTTCAGTCCCACTTGAGAGTGAAAAGAAAGTAACAACAAGTGGGGATGGAGGAAGGGACCTGGGAGGGAAACTAAACTGTGTGTGTGAAGAGGGGGAGTGGGGGGGGGTGGGAAGAAGGGAACCTGATTTGGTATGGGGTGAGGGAAAAGGACTGAAGCCCTGAGGGGCAGCAGAAGGAATGGAAACAGGCAACCTTAGGAGATAGGAAGATGTGGGGACTCTCCAGAATGCACTAGAGACCTGGGAGATGAGAGACTCTCAGGACTCAAAGGGAGGGACCTTAGATGAAATGCCTGACAGTAGGGAGAGAGAACTTATAGAGATCACCTCCAGCAGGAAGACTGGGCATCAAGTGAGGGATGGGGTTGCCATGCCACAGTCACAACTCTGACCCAAAATTGTTCCTGTCTGAAAGAATTACAGGGATAGAAATGGAGAGGAGCCTGAGGAAAAGAAGGTCCAACAACAGGCCCAATGTGGGATCCAGCTCAAGGGGAGGCTCCAAGGCCTGACACTATTATTGAGGCTATGGAGTGCTCACAAAAAAGGAACCTATCATGACTGCACTCTAAAAGACCCAACAAGCAGCTGAAAGAGTCAGATGCAGATATTTGCACTCAACCAATGGACAGAAGCAGCTGACCCCTGTTGTTGAATTAGGGAAGACTGGAAGAAGCTGAGGAAGAGGGCAACCCTGTAGGAGGACCAGCAGTCTCAATTAACCTGGACCTCTGAGACCACTCAGACACTGGACTACCAACCAGGCAGCATACACCAGCTGATATGAGGCCCCCAGCACACATATATAGCAGAGGACTTCCAGGTCTGTGTTCATTTAGAGATGGTGCACCCAACCCTCAAGAGACTGGAGGCCCCAGGGAGTTTAGAGGTCAGGTGAGGTAGGGGGTAAGGATATCCACGTGGAGACAGAGGGATGGGGAGGAGGTATGGGATGGGGAGCAGTCAGAGCATGGATGGGGGTGGGGGGAGTAAAACATGGAGTGTAAAAATAAAATAATTTAAAAAACAGAAGAAAATTAAGATGAAGTAACTCAGAAGAGTGGAAGATGCTGCAATCTAATATTCTACAGAGTGCTATGATGTTTTGTAGAGTGGGCAAAAGAGTTTTTCCTATAGAAAAAATGAAATGTCATATCTAAGAGGCACTAGGTACCACAGCAAACAGGAATATTATATGTTATAGAAAGCAATTAAACTTATTACAAGTCTTTCTACTGACCAATTAGACATCAAGAGCCTATCCACTTCTCTAATTAGTGTTCCACTGCATCTTCTAAAGCAAAAAAAAAAAAAAGCCTGTCTTTTAAATATGTGAAACTTTAGAAGTTCTGCATATAACAATGCCAAATAGCAAACACTGCAGGGTTAAGATAAATTGTTGATTAAATACAAGTCTGACTGCCTACTGATAGCAAAATTTGACTACATAAATAGAAGCTTATATCAGTCCCTTAAGTCAAGTCAAACTCTTAGACTAGAAGCAAGCCAAAAATGAATCATTTCACATCTAGTCATCACTCTCTCATAATCACTTCGTTTGGGTATTACTGCTATGAAGAGACACCATGACCAATGTAACTCTTAAGAAGGAAAACATTTAATTGGGCTGCATTACAGTTTAGGGGTTCAGCCCATTATCATAATGATGAGAAGTATAACAGAAGCAGACAGGATGGTGGAGGAGTCAAGATATCTACATCTTTTTTGGAAAGCAGACAGCCAACAGGAGACTGTGTTCCACAGTCAGGCATGAGGAGGGTCTCATTCAACATAGGGCAGAAACTGGTCACAGAAAACTTCAAAGCATACCTTCACAGTGACACACAATTCTTCCAACAAGGTCACACCTAACACAACAAGGCCACATCTCCTAATAGTGTCACTCCATTTGGAGCATGCATTCAGTCACACAAGTCTATGGGGGACAAACCTATTCAAACCACTATAACTAATGAAAAAAAAATACAGTGTCCCTTAATGAATTTTCAGATGTGTTTTGCAACTTCTTAGGCTTGTTCTTCAATGAGAAATATAATTACAGTGGTTTTATTCCAAAACACCATTCTAGGAAGAATAATTTCCTCAGATCCCATGAGTTATAGAACCTTCTTTTCCTTTCACTCTGACCACCAATTTGACCACAGTTTGAGCTCCTGATTGAAGCCAAACCCTTTATTTTAAATTTTCTAAACTAATTACATTTTTGCCATTGTCAACAAAATCAACCAAAGAATGCCAAATCTACAGTTGCTACAGACATGATAAGACAGACAAGACCAATAGTGATGTTGGGCAATATCCATATTGTCAAAAGTAAGAGGGAGGACTAGGAGAAATGGTGGTAAAAGGATATTTGAAGAGGTTTTCATTATCTATTTCCTAAAGTATAGCAGTATAATGAAAAACCAAAAAACAGTGTTATACAGTAACCCTGTGCTTTTGTTCTTAGGTCTGTATATTAGCTGTGGGACTCTATTGATCTGAGCAGGGCTTCATGAGTTTCCCTGTGCATCTGGGGCCAATGGTGTATTCCCTGGACACTTTTGCTAATATTAGCTAACCTGTCTCACACATATAGAGCTGCAGCTGCACAACCAAACTGACTTGGCCCTGTTCCATGTGTCTCATTGACCTACTAGCTAACCTGGCCATGAACTCATGGCAAAGTCAGAGGAATGGGATAGGAACAGGATGTACACTCTCCAAGTTTCTGCTTACATAATGGGTACTGGTACTCTACTGAACAAAGTATATCAAATGGCTCAACTCAGTCAGAGTAGAAAAGAGTCCCAGGGCTAGGGATGGGAAGTCAGAAAATCATTCATTAGAAACATAATGCAATCAATCTTCCACAGACCTTTAGATAAAGGACTATCTTCCCTGATCAAGAACTGTGCCTATATAATGATATCTAGGACTAGACTTCTGGTATTTTTTTCCAATCAAAGAATGATTAAAAGAATCCTGAATAGAGTAGAAATAATTTAGTAGCAAACTGATAGACTGGTACAAAATGGAAAGTAGTTGGAATAAAACAGAATCTCTGGTATTGTGAATGAAACCCAGAGTCTTGCCCATTCCAGCCAAGCACTAAACAGTCCCCTCCCCCTCCCCTCCCCCAGAAAGGTCTGGTCTGTTGATCAGCTAAATCAAATGGCTGAATAGTCAGGCACTAATAAATAGGTATTTAATGATGATTTCTTTTTTTCTTTTTTCTTGTCTCCTTATCTTCCAAAAGTCAGAAAAATTCAGTAATTTTATAGGAAATCACCAAATCACAGAACACCTGATATTCACTGTGTGGTTTCTTTTTTTTTTTAAATCTATGCTGCCATTACTTCTCGGCCTTTTGGCTAAGATCATGAGTAAATATATGCTGCCCTACACAGACAAACCCAGTCCTGCCAGTTATCTATTTCCAAGCTGCCTGCTTCAGCTTCGAGAGATATCTGGGAATATTTCTCTTGCTTCAGAACTTCCATAAATATTCAATGAGTCTGAGTGACCAGAATAGATCTGCACATTTCTTCTCTTTGCAGAACATGTAAAGAGCGGAGAGACATTGTGCTGATTTCCAGCTTTGATTCAGAAAAATCTTGGCTCTCAGAGCCCTGAGCATCTGTAGCTCCACACCCACCTGAGCTAATCTTGAATCAGCTGCTAAGACACGTCCAAGGCTTTGAACATTCACACAGACTCACTAAAATCTTTGTGTGGACTCTCTCATCCATCATTTCTTACTAATTTAACATTTAATAGAGACCGCTTTTGATCTACTAAACAGGCTCCACTCCTGTTATTTATCTAAGCAGGATGAAATATGCCTACTATGAAGTCTAAATCATAGTGAAATTTACTCTCATTATATTTAATTATATTCTCAAATAATTGATTTGTAGTACCCACCTTCAAATGGATATTATAAGCCATTGTAAAATTAGCTTGATTATGATACAATAGTTTCCACCAAGTCTGGGTTCTCACAACAGAATTCCAGATTTGCCAATGATTTTAGCTGTGATATCTGAAAACCCCATCATCATGAAATGCTGTAGATTCCTATATTTTCTGCTTGGCAAAGATCTTACAGATTTAAGAAGGGCTACCCAGAGCCTTATCAACATATTTCTTAAGGGAAAGAGGAAGTACAAACTGCACAGTGCAGAACAGAGTGACTATTTTTATAAATGCTATATTGACACTTACGTAAAGCATATATGCAAACACAGTCCCATCCTTTAACTTATAGTCTATTTCATCTGCTTTGATCATGGAGACAAATGATATCTCTTCAGTTGCAGTCACAAGACTTTGAAAGCAGTTTAGATAGTATTAATCAAGTCCTTTTGTCATATATAAAATATCTTGTCATGATCAAAGAACATAAAGGAAAAAAGGTGCAAAGACAGAAGCACAATGGAATTTTTCCAAGGAATTATTTGCTTTTTTCCCTCACAGTGGAAAAAGATGAGAGGATTCAGTGACCAAGTTGAAAAAGCTTAATGTCTCAATGATCCACGAATTCTATAAAAATATTTCTGAGCAGTCTATTCCTCCTACAACAGTAACAACTTGAAGCTCAAGTACATGGATATTCTGAGTGACTCATAAGTGTCTCAAGTGAAACTGAAACAAACTATTCTGCTTAGCATGTAACACATAGATCACATAATATAGACAGTGATAGTAGCATCCCATAAAAGCTTTTACTGGGTGGTACAGATACTGTATTTTGGAATATGCATGCCTATTTTATCAGGAAATGTCGCTATTGACCCACGATAACTCTGTACTTAGAAATATCTTGAGACATAACAGAATAGTTCAATGATAAACTATGTATTTAGTAATGTCACAAGGCTCTGACATCAGTCCCAGCCCAAAAATACATATATCTTCAGAGGCTCCCAACACAAGGATACAATCTTCTCCATAAAATATAAGGCCCTTCCCAATCTTTTTCCCTTCTTATTTAGAGTCTCATATGTAGCTATTTCCTGAAACTTCTCTGAATATAATGTCAATACATGCTTCAAATGTGCAAAGGATATTGGGGCTTCTTTACCTTTAGACTCAATATTTTCTACCTATTCTCTCTTTAAACTCCTAGCCTTTGCTAGCAGCCCTAGCATAAGCAAGTATTATCAGGCTCTATAGACTTCAAAATATTATGATATTGTCCCTTAATATTATGATGTTTCCCTTAATACAGAAACATTATATACATGCATGTTGAAAACTAGAGGCCATTTCATATATACTTCACATTCTCAACTGATATACAAACTAACTGGTAAAGAAGAAGTATTGAAAACGATGATACAATTTTTGATAGATAAAAATTCATGATTGATAAACATGGATTTTCTTGTCTGAACCTTTTTGAACTCATCTAATAACTTATGCTTCCACATAGGTATATTGATATTAGAAGTCGACTACTGAGAAGTGTGTGTGTATGTGTGTGTATGTGTGTGTGTATGTACATGAGTGTAGTATCTATCCCACATACAAAACAGACTCCTAGTCATAACATCAATTGTACATGTTAATCAAATTAACACCAGCCAATAACAAACTTTTTTTCAATATGACAACATACAAATTGTAATTTTTCTCTCATTCTTGAGATTTCTGGTCCCTGGAAAAAGACCATGTCATACATTATTGGTTTTTGTTCTTACAGCTGGTGCATAGAAAGGAGGGAATTTCTAAGATCCTTAATTCTTCTCCTATTCATAGAGTTTTATAGGGAAGTTTGGAAGATATAATGGCTCATTTCATGGCTCAACTGGCATTTTAAATTATTTTAATTTCAGGAGAGATAGCAGTGATGTAACAATTTTTTATTATTACATCAAACTTCTCTATTAAGAAAATCCATTCTTTTTTTTCTTTTTTTTTCTTTTCTCAGAATTCATGTTTAATAGATACAAAAAGAAAAAGAAAAAAAAGAAAAAAAAAAGAATTTACAGGCTGGTTTCTGTGACTGATATATGATGGCCTTCCCAAAACACACCTCTGACCATTACCAAAAGTGGAAGAAAGGCTAACCATCCCCAGAACTGTAGAAAAGGCTTATCTGGAATCACACCATATCATGTATTTACTCTACTCATATTAAGAGTAGAGTACAAGAGATTTTCTTCTGGCTGCTCAATGCTGCCTGGCAGAAAAATGGTCCAGTGCTCACTTCTGCTTAGAGAAATACTCTTTGATCTTATTGACATCAGGCTTGATGGTATCACTGCTAGGTTTCCAGCCAGCTGGGCACACTTCACCATGTTTGTCAGTGAACTGGAAGGCCTGGACTAGTCGCATAATCTCATCCACAGAGCGGCCAACGGGAAGATCGTTTATTGTTATCTGTCGAAGGGTACCTTTATCATCAATAATAAAGAGGCCCCTAAAAGAAATATCTTCATCAGCCTTTAAGATTCCATAATCCTGAGCAATGGTGTGCTTAGGATCTGATACTAAGGGAACGTTCATCGGTCCCAGATCCTCCTTGTTTCTTAGGTGTGTTGATCCATACCAGATGACAGAAGTGAGAATCCACAGAAGCTCCAATCACTTGGCAGTTGAGTTTCTTAAATTCTTCTGCTCTATCACTGAAAGCAATGATCTCCATCGGACACACAAAAGGAAAGTCAAAAGGGTAAAAGAAGAACACAACATATTTTCCTTTGTAATCACTTAGGCTGATATCTTTGAATTGTCCATCTGGCATAACAGCTGTAGCTTTGAAGTTGGGAGCAGGATACCCAATTTTTGCATTTCCCAAAGACATCTTGCTATCAGCAGGGTCGAGCCACAGGTCTCACAAACAGAAACAACCGTGAGAACGCAGGAAGAAGTCGCCTCAAGAAAATCCATTCTTGCAAGTAAATTAATTCGATGATGAATTAACTTATGTGTCACAATGTAGAGACTAGGTTCAACCACATGGCACTGGTATTTGGAGTTCTCTAAATGCCTTTGGAAGCCCTACTACTGTTAAAGAAAAAAAAGCTACAAGGCAGCATTTGCTCCAAAGGTAAATAAACTAAGTTTGTAATCAATCTGTATTTGTGATGAGTGTCCCTCTTTCAAATGATCTATTGTAGCCATGGCTCTTTAGAGTAACAGAACCAACAGTGTGTGTGTGTGTGTGTGTGTGTGTGTGTGTGTGTGTGTGTGTGTGTGCATGTACCAGAACTTAATAAGTGGTTTAAAATAGTAGCAACAGTCAAATCTCAACTGAGAACTTGGTAGTGGCTTCATCCTAGAAGCTGAATGCCTCAGCACCTGGGGAAGTCTTAGAATAGCTGTCTCTCTCACTAGCTGGGAAACAAATTACTTACTCTGTCTACAAGGCCAGGTGCTTCGATAGTGCCCCAGAAGCCTAGAGGATTCCTGAAAAAACAAAACAAAACAAAACAAAACAAAACAAAACGTTGATCCCTAGCACAAGACGAAATCTTAGAAACACTACTTCTGATGGCAAAAAAGGAATCAACAGCAACAGGATAAAGCACCTCTGAGGCAAGAAGGAAAGCCAAGCTAGCAAAAGGTAAGATAATCTTCCTTTTGACACACTTTCTTTTTAAGCTGAGCTGCCACCAGAAAGTGCCTCCCACAATAGGGATGGGCTTTTGTACACCAAGCAAAGCAATCAGGACATTTCTTCATGGGAGGCTCCCTACTTAAGACATGCTAACTTGTAGTAAATTGATATTAAAACATATAATAATCTCCTAAAACCATGCAGCAAAAACCTGAAAAACAAAATATATCTCTGAGCTTTATAACACCATGTTTGTCTTCACCTTCAAAGAAACCACAAGTGACTAGGAGGTATCCATCAAACACAAAAAGAGTAAAAAGAAGTTATTTATAGTGGCTGCAAGTGAAATAGAAATATCCTGTGAATCCATACTCCTTGATAATTTAATTCATTAATGTATATATGCTGAAAATTTATGTAATGACATATTTCAAAAGTATTAGTCATATCTTCATCCAAAATGCACAAATACACAAACTTCATAATACACAAACTTCATAAAAGTTTTAAAAATTCTCAATCACAAATCTAAGTACAGAAACTAAAATCAATATACTACAATCTGAGGAAATGAAAAAGGATTGGCCACCTCCTCATTATGAGCTAGGAAATTCACTTAAAATAGCATAGGGAATAATAAATCCCACTTAATACAATTGTGCCTTTAAAATATTATAATATTATGCAGGCATTGAAGATTCTTTCAGTTTTCAAAGTATCATATGTCAGCTTTCAGATAGGTATATGATTGTTAGAAAATGATGATAGATATATAGATGAACAGATATCTTTTTACAGATATTATTTTTATATATTATTTATGTAATATAAATTAAAAATAGAAGGGAAAATAGTGTAATCTAAGCTACTGAGAAATTGTGATAAATACTTTACAGACTTAAGGCCAAAGTTCACCTTCTTTCGTCATAATTTGGCAGACCTATAACTCTTCTAGCAGTCATTCTTTGACAAGAGATGTCCTGTTGGCCATCCATCAGACATGCATGGACAGATATATTTCTAAATTCATTCTAACTTCCAGGCACCTGTACATGTACACATATTCCCAAACATAACCACCCTTTAACCACCACATGCAAGCCACTTATCAAAATTGCCAAAGGAGAGTTAGAAAATATAGAGTTGCATAAGAAACTAAGGCGATTGCCATAATCAAACACACAGAATACAGCAATGTGTTAGTAAATTAGAATGATAGAGTCTATATTTCAAAACATAAGCTTTGCTGTGCTTTCTATTGCATATTTGTATATGTGTGCTTATTTATTTTTCAAGTCAGTGTTTTTCTGCTCCTTTATAGATATATTATCTTTCTGTAACTCATGATAGACAGGCATGTAGATAAATAAAAAGAAACCAATGAAGATTCTTTTAACTCTGACATCCTAGGTTTCATAGAAAACCAAAAGCACAATTCCTATGTGCAGAGAGATTGGTCACAAAAAGGATAAACCTTCTGAAGCCTTATTTTTATATTCTAGAAGTATTAAACAGTTGCATTTGATGTTACAGATGCCTACCATCTTCAGCACTGGAGCAGCAGGATTTATATTTCAATTTTGCTTATTCTTATTTGCAACAACTCACATCACGAAAGCCCTCCTGGGATGTATCCACACAGCTTCTTTTAAAGACTCCTGTTTCTTTTATCAAACTTTATTAAAAATAAACTTCCACTTTTCAAAGGGCATTTTACTGTGCCCTTTGGATATTTTAATGTTACTGGGAGTGACACAAAGTTAAACAGGATCTAGGACAGGAGGTATGGTGTCATATTTCATCAAGACAACTTGAGAACTCTTGAAGACTTAATGTTAATGAACCCACATTTCAACACAACTGGTACATACATACTCATACAAATATGTTTACATATTCGATGTCTCCTATATTTCTTAATCTAGGAATTAGAAGAAACTATATTTTACAATTGAATACCTGACAATACCTTAACAAATAATGATACAAGGAGGTAGTCAAGCAACAAGTGTATATCATAGGCTTTTGCAACCATGTACAGTGAATGGTGAATTACAAAGAGATTTGGTGGTGTTATGGAGACTATTAAGGAGCCTCCACTAGATACAGAGAAAAAAATTAATCCTCATGAATCATGCAAAACAATCAACAGCCAGAACTAACTTGGTTGCTTATAAAAATTCAAATTCCTGAACCCGGCACAAACTTATAGAATCAGAACTTCTGGGGCTAGAAATCTATCTTCTAACAAGTAACAAGTTCTTTCAGTCATTCTGAAGTCAGTAGGGTTCGTGAGCCACTAAAACACACATACCACTGAAAGGTCCACAGAGCAGTTCTACATAAATTCCTGCTGGAGGAGACTCACCATGCTACATGTAATTGGAGAATCAAAGGATGGATGTGGAGGGGGTGATCAGAAAGCTTTCCCAGACCAGAGCTTTTCCATGAAGGACAAGGGAGATTTGGACTGAAAAATGAAAGGGATGACATTTACAGAGGGATAATACAGCATAGTCTCAATCGTGAATGTGAAAAGGAACAACTGCAAAGATTCAGAACAGGCCAGCAGTGGCATGGTGCTGCTATGGAGAAAGAAAGTGAGAGGAGATTGTACCTATAATGAGCTTTGAGTCCCCAAGACCAGTACATCAGTGGTTTCTAGCAGCAAATGGTTTCGGGGAAGGGCACCATAATTGTGCCAGTCTTGAAAACCAGGTAGCTCATTGGTTTCAGTAAACAAGATATGGGATCAGTATGGAGAATGGCACAAAATAGGAGGTGCAATATTTTTTTAAGTAAACACATTAACCCAAATCCCTACACTAATGCCCCAAAACCATTATATAATAGTTGAAAGCAAATGTTTAAAGTCTTCAATAGCTTCTCATTTCCCTTGGGATAAAGCAACATTTTAAATATAACTCTTGAAGTGTTTTGTAGCATGTAGTTTTTTGGCTGTCCTGCTTTGTGGTCCTGGCTGGTTGCATGCATGCAGCCACCCAGGAGCTATCTCAGATCTGCAAATAGAAAACACACACACACACACACAAACACACACACACACACACACACACAAACACACACACACACACACACACACACACACACACACACACACACACACTCCAGTTTTTCTTAAAATGCCTTGACTGGACATTCCTAAACCTTCCCCTGCTACCCCAGGTCCAGTCAGGGAAGTAGCCAGTGGCCAGTGGCTACTTACCCGAAAACTTACACGGCTGGTTGGCCTTTTTTTTTTCTTATCACTTCTGTATCCCCTTCTCAGTCCTCCCAATTCTCTCTGCATTCTACCTGTCCAACTCTCCGTGTCCCACTCCATGCTCAGCCATTGCCTACTGACTTCTTTATTGATAGATCAAAAACAATTAGGAGCAAGAATCTTCAGTGTTAATAAACAGAGATTCCCAATGAAAACATCAGAACCCCCCTCTGCATTGTCTTAGGAATTGTCCAACTTTGCACCTTTCATCATGCCTCTTGCCACTCTCTTCCTTGCAATCTATGTCAAAATGTCCCTTATGCTGTCTTTTTTTCACCCAAAACACTAGCTATCCCTACTGTATTATAAATTTATTTAGGTAATTTTTACTTACCTTAAAATTGCTTCCTAATATTTATCTTTCCGGGCAGCTTTCCCTGGCCCTTCAAGTATGTGCTTGTCTTATTCCCCAAGTACTTAGAATTTACTCTATCATAGCCGTTACCATACTCTACTGTAAGTAGTGTCTTATTTAATGTTTTTTGACTATAAACACTCCTAAACTCCGACCTTCAATTAGTTCACAACACACCATGCTTACTATTACAGCTACGGTGCCTAGAAGTGTGTACCTCATATATATTAGGTGGCTATAAGCATTTATTAAGTGAATTATATTTTTATAACTGATCTCTTAAATAAATGAATGAACAGACATCTACAAATAATGCTAAAACAGATCAAAAGACTGAACTTTCACTGACAAGTTCAGCCTTCCAATCATTCAAGTAACAAAAGAAACACACGCCACAATTCCATATAATTGCCTTTTAAACCAATGTACCAAGAGTGGTTCAGAACTTTCATTTTCCCTTTTGCAGTATCCATGGCTAATAAATACTTAGATCAAAACAGAAAATCTTGAATGAAAATGCAGGCAATGTATAAAGCCCAGTGCATGATTTCTTCCTCTCCACAGTACAAATCTGCCCCCTCAAATGCTATTGATCAGTCAGCTACTGCTGTCACACCTTCTGTCCAGAAGGCTGTGACACCTGTCTTTTTAGTGTAAAAGAGGCTGACACCTTTGCGAGACTTAATAACTTTTCACTCAGATGTTACAACATTTATCTGGCTCTGGTAATAGGTTTTCCATCTTTGGCTGCATCAGGCTCAGATGCCTCTCATTTTGTATATAATACAACTGAGACACACTGGAAGTAATATTGTTTAGCAGTTAGAGCCTCCTGTTAAAAATTCAGTGCCCTCCAACATCAAATGAGGTGTCATTTCATATCACAGATGTGCCCTGATTAAACTAAGGCAATAAACAAAACATTCTAATTCATCTAAAGGACCAATTAGAAAGTGAATAGTTATGTGCTTCTCAAAAGCTATACAAATGAGACAAAAATATTTTCCTTTATTTTTCAAAAGGATTCACAGTACAATAGAATGTTCAGACAATGATTAGCTCCAGCAAGCTAAAAACAGTTTATTTACAACTGTCCTATTTAAATATATTCTCTTAGAAATATTGTACTGGATACTAGAAGAAGACATTGATTTTGAAGAGAAGAGATTCAAACACTCACTCATACTTTTCACTCTTCCATTTTCTTCCATTGTACAGCCATTTGAAACATAAGAAGGTTAAACAACAGCTTGCCCTGTTTCCTCATATATAAAATAGAGGATAATAATACTAATATGTACTTCTCAGGACCCCTGTAATGATGACATTCAATAGTTAACGAAAAATATTTGGCAAGTGAGAAGCTCTCAATGAGCTTCAACTTTTGTAATGTGAACTTTGCACTGATTTCCATTTTTATTTTCACCAGTGAACCCAAGGTGCATCTATGCTAGGGAAGAGCTCTACCACTAATCTATACTCAAGCGATGTTAGTTTTCATGTTTAAGTACTAACTCAGCAGCATGATACTAGAGAATGCATTGGGCTTTGGTAACACATAACCCTGGTTTAAAAGATTGTACCAAAGTTCTGACAACAACTAGACCAACTAAAACATGAGATCTCTCCTGGTCACAACTCAGCAAGCCTTTGTGCTCAGTTCCTACAACTATCTCATAGAGTTCCTGGAATCTCAGTCTGTTACTTGGATTTTGTTTGTGCTTCTGGTACTGTAGTGACTGCAGCTTCCGAAGTAGTCAATGCCAG
This sequence comes from Montemys delectorum, assembly GCA_019843815.1. NCBI lineage: Eukaryota > Metazoa > Chordata > Mammalia > Rodentia > Muridae > Montemys > Montemys delectorum. The sequence continues at coordinate 9,479 of JADRCD010070732.1, read as the reverse complement.
CTTGATTTTCAAGCTGAGCAATCAAGCCACCAAAACACATTGTAGAGGATAAACTCAGGGACAGTGAGAGTGGGAAAGCAGATTGGAGACTATTCAAATAAGCTGGGAAAAAGAGTTTTAAAACAGGGTGGTAGTAGTGAAGTGGGATAGAAATTAGTCCAATGAGCTGTTATGAGGAATATAACACAATGCATTGAGATGACATTCTCAAGGAATTAATGTTCACAATGTGATCTAAATGCTTTGTCATCTGGTATATTTGCTTCAATATGTCAACTCAAAAAAAAAAGGTCTATTTTGTCGATGGAATTTCTCAGTTTGGGCAATATGTAGATAAAGTCTAGGCCTTAATTCCAAGAAGAGTGACAGAAAGGAGCATGAACTTAAGTGATAATTCCATCTGTACTAGCAGAAAGAAGATAGCATGGCTCAATCTAAAATCTTCAGTAATAAAATTTTAATATCCTAAATGGCAAAATTACCTAAGATGCATACAAAGTGCTATCCAAATGGCACCTAGCCAAAAAACAGAAAATCCTTTTTTAACACCATTACATTAAGTACTCAGAAAATTGTTTGCTGCTAAAATTTGTTAACAAAAAAAAATAGAAACATAATCAATGAACCATTTTTCTCAGCATATCCTTCTAAACAGTCTCTTGCATATACTACTTTAATTTGTATTGTTTTTCATACTTTCTGGAAGGGCTTTTATTTTGCCACTTTGATCTCCCAATACCAGGCACTTAAAATTAATCATGATACCTTAACAATGGCCCATGCATTCTAGCAGCAATTTTGATACATAAAAAAGTCAGACTTTGATCAAGCAGTCATTAATTTAGAATGCAAACTTTCAGACTTCTTTTACTAAACTCTGAATTTATTAGTCTAGTCCCATATTTTATAACAACTCTCCAGTTCTTTTGATGGCCATTCTGAAAGAAAAGCCCAGAGGCAGAAGCTGGCACAATTATTAAAATCATTTGACATGATTGTTCCTAAGATTCTGCCTTTCAGGGAAATTTCATCTCCAGATCTAGCTAAAAGACTCACATCTTTTTATATTCTAATGTTTGCCTACACATTCATAGTTATAGTAACCAAGAGCAACCGCTTAGCCTCCAAGGATTATCTGATTTGAAGCAATAAACTAGCTTTCTCAGCTTCTTTGCTGTCCAAGATGCTTAGAAACTTAGAAACAAAATAGTCTACTGTTCTTTCTTCTTCCACAATTTGAAATGGCATTCAAGAAAGAAATGTCCATTTTCTTGTGAGTGCCCATCAGATATTTATGTGTGCACCTGACATGCCAAAGTAAGCAGCAGAGGAGAAAATCATAAGATGTCAGGTATGAAGAAATGTACGATTGATCAAAAATATACAAAATGAATATTGAGAGAAAAGCATAAAGAAGCCAGACATATATAATATGTGTTTGTAAATCTATGAAAATATACATATATATTTAAAGAAGAGGTTAGGAATTTGAGAAGGATTGGGAGGACACAGGAGAACTTGGAATGGGGAGAAGTAGGAGTGAAATAATGTCAATATAAAATTCATGTATGAAAATTTTAAAAAGATAAATAGAAAAGAATGTCAAAGTCAAAAACAGAAAAAAAAACTTTCGATCTAAAAATTTTCCAACACTGAATTATCTACATGTATTGCTTCTTGCAGTTGTGGTATGAAGGCCTTGATAAAATCCCAAGTTGACAGAGAACACTATAGAGCATGAAAAAGCTAGGTTATCCTGACTCCCTTCAGCATCCTCATTCAACTCAGAGTCATTTTGTGATGACCCATGAATTCACTTTCTCCCTTTATGCAAAAATATAGTCTCATAAAAGTTTTCCCATTACAGTTTGACAATATAACAATTTCATAGCCATGTAGCAATCTAACACTCACAGAAATAAAATTACCATTAATTCTAAGAAGCCTTTTTTAGCCCTCATAAAAAAAAATAGGCCAAATGGGTCCTTCTTCAGTGTTTACAGCACCTGCAGAGGCTTCAGATACAATAGGTGACAGTCACAGAAATAAAGGAGGCAGAATTCATCATGGAATGCCAAATAATGCCCTATTACCAGCTTACATGAGTCCTACACTATGAAATAGAAAAGTTGTAAATTCTGTATAATTATCTTATGGTGAGCACAATTATATCACATTATATTTTACATTACATTATATTACATTATAGTTTATTATAGTTTGATATATGTTAAAATTATTCATTTATCAAATATAAGTCAGCTTTGGAATTCCTTCTGGGGAGTCTCCACAAATATGCTTCAGACATGTGAGATGCTCAGGTCCCTCTCAGTACCCGAGAAAGCCTAGTCGCATTTACATCTCTGAAATGTGATTACATATCCATTTGGCTAACTCTCTTAATGCAGATATTTTCTGCCCATTCTGGATTTTAGAACCACCTAGCAATTTTAAACACCACCAATGTCTGGGCCCTATCCTCGCCCATTGAAATAAAATGCTGGTGAATGGCTCTGGCATCTTACTTGTGAAATGTTCTCCCAAGTGATTCATAATGCACTTTGAGAAACAAAGCCACTTGTATATACTGGGAGCTCCATTTAAGGACAGAACCAGCTCTGTCCTGTCCTTTCTCTATCCAAGAAAGCATTCAAGAAAGGCTTACTAAGTGAATGAATGGTTCATCTTTTCAAGCTTCTCCACTCGTAGTTATCTGATTTCCTTGGTTTATAAGTTCTACCAGACATTTTCCTTCCATTAGCAAATCAGTGTTCTCTGTACTTTCCTGGGATCTTCCATTTCTTACAGGGGATTATTTTTAAAAATCATTTCCCAAAAACTAGACATGGTGGTACTTGATTATATTTCCAGCACTTGAGACATGGAGGGAGAAGAATTGGAAGTTGAAGGTCATCCTTTCCTACATAGCTCTCTACTCCAGACTACTGAATCATATCCACTTGACTTGGAGCTCAGGAATGAGAACTCTTTAAAGGCCTGAAAACATGTTTTACTAGTAGTTTTCCATGAAATCACCACACTGCTGTATGTCAACATCATTAATAAAAATTGCCCACTTTACAGGGAGACTTACTGAGTTAATACTATTTTGATCGAGTTCATGATGCACTTACTTCTCAGGAGATACTTGAACTTAAAGAGGGAGAATTTTTCCCACACAAATTAAACCATAGTGGTCAATATGAAACAGGGTACCATATCCTTTGTATAGATTACACATTACCCACACCACCTAACCTAATCTGAGTCCTTTGTCACATTCTATGAACAAGTCATAGATGTCAACAGCTCGTCAATGTTGCAGCTTAGGCATCCCCAGTACCTCAGCCTTTCCCCTTCTATCCAACTCACGAAAAGTATGCTTTTGTACCTGAGATTAAATTGAGCTCACCAGCCTTTTACAAGTTTTTTCCTAAATATCTGGCTTATTTTTAAACTACTTTTTATTCTCTTCTGTGCTAAAATTAAACACCCCTAATAAATCTTGACTACCATTCAAAACAGTGGCTCTAGATTGCATGCAATTTTCCTTCAATTCTCTCACTGAATTCCTTTGGGCTTTTGCATTACTTTTATACTTAATTTTATCTCTTAACCCACAGAATGAGGCTGCTTTTCTAGAATACTGTCTTCAGTTAGTCCTACCTGCAGACTGCCAAATCACAAAGGCTAATGAGTTCATGATTCTCACACTTTTACACATTTCCTAATTATCACAACAAACACATATTTAGGAAAAGAGAATAGGTCCATGATTAAGTGGTTGCCCAAGAACTAAAACTTGGAACCTTCTGGAATAACTAAAATGGAGTATATGGCTGAGTGCTTTCCTCAAGAAACTCATTTTATATACAACACTCTACATGAAATTCTGAAATTCTGGATGAATTCCTCTGATTTAAAACTATTGTCAATATGTACATACACATACACACACATGTGCACACATGCACATACACACATGCAAATATACACATGCACATACACATGTGCACACACACACAGGTGGGAGTATCATATAACAAGGCATTTGTAACAGTGGGAAAAATTTATAATTGGGGGAATAAAATGAAATCTGGTGAATATAAGAATCTTTGGGATTTAGAAGGAAGATGGTGTACAGGGTTGGAGAAATTAACATAAACAGCAAGTTAAGTGTCCATAGGCCACTTTACTATCATTTTCATTTTGATTTGGCTAGATTTTAAAAATACATATTAGTAATGAAAACAGATTCTACTTTCATATTCTAACTCTATTCTACAAACCAACTCTGGAATCAGTAGCCATAGAGCATAGGAGTCTCTGACACTGTGTGAAGAACACTTGTCAATAAGGAGGAATGTAGAGAAGGAATATGAACCAGGTGCTGCACGGACTTTACTCCCCCTATAAACATCGTCACTCAGTTGCTCCCTTCCCTGACAGTGGGCATATCAAGTACTGGGGGTAGGGGGAAGTGGCATCACAAAGGGAGGTTAATTCTTACTCTTCTTTCTTCTCCCCTTTCCTCCTCCTTCCCAGGCAAAAATATTTAAAACTGACAATCGACAGATAATAAATATTCTCTTTCCTCTCATCGAAACATATAATTGGTTTGCTTTTCTCTTTAGGTCACAGATTCATTAAAGATATTCCCTTCCAGCTGCTTCAAAATATTGTGCCTGGCTTCAAAGAGCCATTGACCACCAGGGAAGGATCCCAACATCTGATTAGTTTTCTGGTTCCATACAGAGATTTGGCTCTCTACTGGACACCCACTCTTGTTTTTGTAGCATTGCATGTAGATTGGTAGGCAAGCCAGGTAAGAGGAGGCTATTTAGTTCTTGGCATCAACTATGTTATCTAAAACATAGTAAAAAACTGCATAGATTTGGACCAATTCAACAAAAGGCCTAAGGGAATTTGTGAAAAGGCTAAATAATAGGATCTGTCAATGCTTTAAGGAGTTTTAAGATCATATATCCCAGTGGTTCTTGAACTTCAATGTATGTATGTGTGGTGTGTGTGTATGTGTGTGTGTATGTGTGTGTGTGTGTGTGTGTGTGTGTGTGTGTGTGTGTGTGAGAGAGAGAGAGAGAGAGAGAGAGAGACAGACAGAGAGACAGAGAGAGAGAGAGAGAGAGAGAGAGAGAGAGAGAGAGGAGGGGCAGACAGACAGACAGACAGACAGGCAGAGACAAATAGAGAAGGATTAAAACTTTTATGCTGCAAGAAAATATCACGTAAAATTTGTTTTTTAATATATATTTTTTATTGTGCATGGATGTGTTTGTGGTGCATGTGAGTATTGGTACATGAGTTATACACATAATGGGGATGTGCATGTAGAGGCCTACAGGTTGATTAGGCTCTTCTTATCCTTCTCTTGGTTACCCTCAGTTATGGACACAGAGATCTAAAGCTTCCGAGAAATTGTTGAAAGACCACTGATCTGTTAAAAATCACCTGATGAAAAATTGATGTCAACACCAGGAAGCAAAGTCTGTAACAAAGTCACACAGTGATATACTAGTGGAACCAGAAGGAGAACAAATGTCGATCTGGTGGCTAATACAAAGTGATTTCTAAATACCATGTAACAAAGTATGGGCACAGTGGTAGATGCCTATATCCCTAACATTCAAGAGGAAAAGGCAGGATGCTCAGGAGTCCAGGAGATACTCAGTTAAGTAACAAATTGGAGGCTAGTATCAGATACAGAATGCCTCAAGAAGAAAAATAAATTAATAGAATTTATCCAAGTTTTTCAAAAGAGTAAGAAATAGGAACAAAACAAAACAAAACAAAACAAAGCCTGGAGAGGTGGCTCAGTGACACTGTCTGCTCTTTCAGAGAACCTAGGTTCAATTTCCAGCACCTACACGGCAGCTCAAAACTGTTGTATTACAGTGCCAGTGGATCCTAAACCCTCACATACAGGCAAGAAAATCAACAATGCACATAAAATAAAATACAATATAAAAAAACATTTAAAAAAGAGAAAATTATTTGTACACTGTTAACAATTTAGAAATTAAATAAACAAATGAAGTAGCAGATAATATCTCACAATTCTGTCACCCAGAGAAAACAATTTTAATTCTCTAGTCTATGTACAAAACATATTTTTATAAACTTATAATCAATGTGTCTGTTTCACTTACTGTTTAATGATAATTATTCCCTATTCAACATTATTACTTTTACATAACATCACTTTAATCAATGAATATTAGTATTTTAATATATTTTAATTTATTAAAACCAATTGATATTTTAGTGTAATTTAGAAAATAAATACCATCTGTGTTAAAAATTAATATGCTTAAATATAAAGCCAAATGCAACGTGAGTTCTTAAGTAGGCTAACTTAAAGGAACCACAAGATTTTTTTTATATTTATTTTTTAAATTAGGTGTTTTCTTTATTTACATGTAAATTTCTCCTTTCCCAGTTTCCCCTCCAAAAAACAAACAAACAAACAAAAACAACAAGAACAAACCCCTTTTGCCTCTCCCCTCCCCATGCCTGCCACCCCACCCTCTCCCACTTATTGGCCCTGGCATTCCCCTACACTGGGGCACAAAACTTTCACAAGGCTGAGGTCCTTTCCTCCTATTGATGACCAAATTTGCAATCCTCTACTATACACATGCTGCCAGAACATTCAGTCCCACCATGTTTAGTCCTTGGTTGGTGGGTGGGTCCCTGGGAGCTCTGAGGGTACTAGTTAGTTCATATTGTTTTTCATCCTAAGGGGCTGCAAACCACAAGATTTCAGCCACTAGTAAGTAAAAGTATTATATATATATTTTAAGTAAATTTATAAAATGATACATTTTCCTGTAGCTTTTTCAAACATCCATGGTGTTATTTATCTCTTCCCTTTCTCTCCCTTTGCCTTGCCATCCCTCTATGTCCTGGTTGCATTCTCTTATTGTGATAAAGACACAGACTAAAAGCAACTTGGGAGAAAGAAGTGAGGGCTTATTACATCTTACAGGTTATAGCCCATCATCCAGGGAAGCCAGAGCAGGAACTTAAGGCAAGAAATGGAGACAGAGAATATAAAAGAACACCACTTACTGGTATGGTCCCCTTAGCTTGCTCAGTTACTTTCTTCTAAAACATAGGCTTCCTTGCTCAAGAAAAACACTAAGCACAGTGTTCTAAACCCTCCTCAATCAATTAGTGATTAAGGAAATTACTCAAAGACATGGTCACAGGCTAATCTTTGATGGAGGCCATTCCTCTTTGAGAGTCCCTCTTCCCAGGTGACTCTAACCTGTGTCAAATTGACAAAAAACTAACCAGTATACTTTCCAAATCCCAGATAAAGCCACCTTAAATTTTCTCCCTCCCCTGTTTCACAGTATCAGTATACAGTGTGTGTGTGTGTGTGTGTGTGTGTGTGTGTGTGTGTGTGTGTAATTTAAATGAAGCTATGCCACTGCACAAGAGCCTTAGACTGTTAAACAAAATTTCCAAGTATCTGACATAAGAAATCTCTTTTGAGTTGCTGGTCAAAGCAGTCCAAGTGACTCCCACAGACTTGCTTCTGCCTCTGGTTACCTCCCAAAGGTGAAAGGTAAGTCCCTATTGCTGAAGACACTGCAAACTTCAGACACGTGATACAGAATAGCAGTGTTAAATCTGGCCAGAAGGCCTCTTCCCTAATGACTAGCTTTCATAATACCAGAAGGTATCACGGGAGGAAAGCAGTCAATAAGCAGTCAATGCTGTGATACTTTCGGACCTCAACAACAAATACCAAGATATCCCTAATGACGTGATTGTAGTGCTTACAGCTTGAGGATAATGGGGGTGGATAATTTTTGTCATGAAGGAGAGGAGTTGAAAGTGGAGAAGGAGGGGTGGATGTGCTGCAAACACAGTGCTCATATATGAACTTTTCAATAAAAGTACAAGTATCTCTGAAGGAGATCTTATTGCTCTCACTAAAAGAGAAGCTAAGTTCAAGATGCTTGATTAATTAAATCACTTGACTGCCTTTGAAGCATATTCTCTAAGGACTACTTCACCATGCATTCACCCTTTCCTTCCAGATGGAACCCATCTATTTCAATACAACCCTGGTGAATATCTTAAGCAATAATCTGCCATTGGTAATCATCACCATCATTTACTAATCTGTTTCCCCATCTTACTCATGACTCTTTGACTCTGAATTTAAACGTAGATAAAGTAAATAAAAGGTGACTTTATGGTACCCTGTGTTATGATTCGGACCCCACTTTTCCCTCATCCCCTGAAGACCTACTTAGATGGCTCAAAGAAAAAAAGTGCTTTCTATTTTTGTTTTGGTTTTTGTTTTGTAAAAGGAGAGAAGATGAGCTTGGGTGGGTAGGGAGAAGAGGAATATGGACTGAGTTGGGAGAGAGGAAAAAAATAATACTCATGCAATTAATCTTCTAAGCAGCCCTATTTGAAGGCTAACATACTCAACCTTAGTCTCAAGACTACTTCTAGGCACTAGATAGGCAATAGATATATAATCAGCTTAATCATAACACTGTTGCCCAGGCCATTTTCTTAGACTTATAAACTCAATCTTTACTGTAGTGATATTCCATAAAAATATATCTAGGAGTTAGAGAAAGTACCCAAGGAGCAGAAGGGTTGGCAGCCCCTTAGGACGAACAACAATATGAACCAACTAGTACCCTCAGAGCTCCCAGGGACTAAACCACCAACCAAGGCGTACATACACATGGTGGGACTAATGGCTCCAGCTGCATGTGTATAGTAGAGGATTGGAAAGTCGATCATCAATAAGTGGGAGAGGATAGGGTGGCAAGCATGGGGAGGGGGGAGGGGTTTGTTCTTGTTTTGGGGTGTTTTTTTTTTTTGGAGGGGAAACTGGGAAAGGAGAAATCATATGACATGTATGACAGCTGATCTAATAATAGAATAGGCCTTGAAGTCCTTTAAGATTTAAGACTGATATCCTACTGTATACAGCCTGTTTGTCTAAACTGTCTTTAAGAAAACAATGTGAAGGAGGTCGGGAACTCTTATGGAAGAGTTGAGGGAATGATTGAAGGTCCTGAAGGGGATAGTAACCCCACAGGAAGACCAACAGAGTCAACACACCTAGATCCCTTGGAGCCCCCAACTAAAGAACATACATGGAACTAGAACCTCAGCAAATATGTAGCAGATGGACCGTTCAGTCTTCATGGCTGTATTGTCTGATCTCAGTGGGAGAGGATGCGGCTAATCTATCAGAAAGGATGTGTCAGGGTAGAAAGACACCCAGGAGGCTTCACTCTCTCACAGTAGAAGAGAGTGGGGGAAAGTGAAGTGACTATGTTGAGGGGAGACAGGAAAAGCCTTTGAGATATAAATAAATAAAAGTGAAAGACAGAAAGAGAAAAAGATTCCTACTTAACTAACTTTTCAAAAATAGATATTTTCTTTATTTACATTTCAAATGATATCTCCTTTCCATGTTT
>JADRCD010070722.1:0-34064 GCA_019843815.1 Montemys delectorum | reverse complement strand
TAATAGCTGAGTAGTACTCCATTGTGTAAATGTACCACAATTTCTGTATCCATTCCTCTGTTGAGGGACATCTAGGTTGTTTCCAGTTTCTGACTATTATAAATAAGGCTGATATGAACATCATGGAGCATGTGTCCTTACTACAAGTTGGAGCATCTTTTGGGTATATGCCCAGGAGTGGTATAGCTGGGTCCTCTGGTAGAACTATGTCCAATTTCCAGAGGAACCGCCAAACTGATTTCTAGAGTGGTTGTACCAGCTTGCAATCCCACCAGCAATGAAGGTGAATTCCTCTTTCTCCACAACCTCTCCAGCATCTGCTGTCACCTGAGTTTTTTATCCTAGCCAATCTGACTGGTGTGAGGTGGAATCTCAGAGTTGTTTTGATTTGCATTTCCCTAATGACTAAGGATGTTGAACATTTCTTTAGGTGCTTCTCAGCCATTCCATATTCATCAGTTGAGAATTCTTTGTTTAGCTCTGTACCCCTTTTTTTAATAGGGTTATTTGGTTCTCTGGAGTCTAACTTCTTGAGTTCTTTGTATACATTGGATATTAGCCCTCTATCAGATATAGGATTGGTAAAAAAAATTTTCACAATTCATTGGTTGCCATTGACAGGCAGGTAGATCAATGGAACAGAATTGAAGACCCAGAAATGAATCCACATATCTATGGTCACCTGATCTTTGACAAAGGAGCTAAAATCATACAGTGGAAAAAAGACAGCATTTTCAACAGATGGTGCTGGCTCTACTTGTGGTTAGCATGTAGAAAAATGCAAATTGATCCATTCCTATCTCCTTGTACAAAGCTCAAGTCCAAATGGATCAGAGACCTCCACATCAAACCAGATACATTGAAAATAATAGAAAATAAAGTGGGGAAGAACCTCGAGCAAATAGGCACAGGGGAAATTTTCCTGAAGAGGACGCCAATACCTTATGCTCTAAGATCAAGAATTGACAAATGGGACCTCATAAAGTTGAAAAGCTTCTGTAGGGCAAAAGACACTGTCAATAGGACAAAACAGCAACCAAGGAACTGGGAAAAGAAATTGCTAATAGTACTGAGCTATATATGTTTTCTTTCTTTTATCTATGATTTAATCATAATTAATTGGTGAAAGATACACAAGTAGTTTTAACAATAGCTAATAAATAAAGAAATTATAATAAAATAGAATAGAAATTAAGTGAATAAATTCTTTTTGTCTTTTTAAACTATCTATAATATTGTGAAGCTTAGCAACTTCAACATACAATTTTATTTTTTTCCTAATTTAGTGGAGAATTCCCACTATTTTTATTATAGGCACTTTTCAAAATTTATCATATATAAATTATTATTACCACTGATTTTATTATTTGAGACTATTATTAAGTAGATTAAGGGTTATTTGAGTAGATGCACTATGCTATCCTGGCAAAACACACACAAATCTAGATAGTTTCAAGGTAAAAAATAGGTGAGTAGAGTACACAGAGTGCGTGTTGCTGACAATATAATGATTCATGTTCTGGGACAGAGGAGAGTAACACACAGTACAAAATTCAAAGAAGTTAATTGTTTATTTTTAGAAGTTAATATTTAATTTTTTTGCATTATAGCTGATGGTAGGCAGGTGATATTTCACAATTCTAAGTCATAGACAACAGAGTAAATTTCATAGGATGCTTGAAAGTACAACATGAAAAGAAATTATGCTTTTATGAGTGTTAAGAATCAAACCTAGGGCCTGGAATATATTAGGTAAACCTAGTTTTGTAATTATAGCTTCTATTTGCCAGATGTAATTGTTTTTTCAGAGGCTTACTGCTAAATAAGTTCATTCTTTCTAGTTATCTCTGAAAGCAGAGAGAGAAAGGATGAGAAATGGGCTAAAGCAATAAGACCTCAATGCTTATAGAATGATGTACTTTGTATTGACTTAAATCAGTGTGTTTAACTGTGAAGAGAAACGATAACCACAGAAAGTATTGGTTCATCTCATCTGTTCTGGCTCTAAACTCTTCTCCAAGATGACTGATTCAAACTGGCTTCTATTGGCTTCTTACTGAACTTCTCTGCATGGAAAAAGATGCAAAACTGTCTCTAAGTTTCACAAACTAAACTTTACTGGCTGCAATAACGACACTGAGTAGAACTGAACAGTAGTGGAACTGCAGGAACTCAGATGAGCTCAACTGCAATTAAATGATTTGTATCAAACTACACTCAACTGAATTCCACTGCATTGCTTAGACTGAAAAAGAAAATTGCACTCACGGAACTACCCTCCATTACTGACTCACTCTGAACTTCTCTTAAGTAGCCACTCTTTCATGTCTGTTCTCATGAGAATTAAGTATATGCTATCTCTTACCCATTATGCCAAATCTTTCCCTGATTTATCATTTTGTCTGCCCTACATTTAGATACCAGTTATAAACATAGCTGCTGAATTCTACAAACAAATTTCTCCTTTATTGCTTGAAATTAAAGGTATGTAACTAAGGGCAAGTCTGTATTCCAGGCAGAAAAATTAAATCTGTGTCATTCCAACTAGATCACAAAGACCTAGAAAGTCTCTTGATGGCTGGATAAAAATTACTAGACTAGATTTGTAGTCTCAAAGTTAGGCTTATGGTTCATATTTAAAAATATTATAGTAATTTTCCAATAAGACATCAAAAGACTTATATTTTGTTTAGTTTTTAACTTTGTTTCTTAAAGAAGAACTGACTTTTTGGTTGGCCTAGTTACTGTTCTGTTGCTGTGACAAAATATTCTGACAAGCAAATGAGAGAACAGGAAGTTTCATTTTGTCTTGTAGGTCCAGAAGGATAAAGTCCACTATGATGGGAAAACTAAAGCATCAGGAGCATTGTCTTAGTCAGGGTTTCTATTCCTGCACAAATATCACGACCAAGAAGCAAGTTGGGGAGGAAAAGGTTTATTCAGCTTACACATCTACATTGCTGTTGATCACCAGAGGTAGTCAGGACTGGAACTCAGGCAGGTCTGGAAGCAGGAGCTGACACAGAGGCCATGGAGAGATATTCCTTACTGGCTTATTTTTCCTGGCCTACTCAGCCTGCTTTCTTATAGAACCCAAGACTTCCAGTCCAAGGGTGGCACCACCCACAAAGGGCTCTACCCCCTTGATCATTAATTGAGAAAATGCCCCACAGCTGGATCTCATGGAGGCACTTCCTCAACTGACACTCCCTTCTCAGTGATAACTCCAGCCTGTGTCAAGTTGGCACACAAAACCAGCCAGTACAAGCATGAAGGTTGCTAGATCACAGATTTATCAACACACAGAAAGCAGAGAGAAAGAATAAGAAATGGGGTAAGGCAATAAAACCTCAAAGCCAACTGGAGTGATGTACTTTTGTTCTATAGCTGTGAAGAGACATCTTGACCACAGAAAGTATTTGAGTGGGACATGCTTACAGTATGAGATGCTTAGTCCATTATCTAAATGGTGAGAAACATGACAAAATATAGAAGGACATGATGCTGGAGAAGTAGCTGTGAGTTCTATATCCAAATTGTCAGGCTGCAGAAAGAGAGAAACACTGGGTCTGGCATGGGTATTTAAAACCTCAGAACCCACCCTAGTGACACACTTCTTCCAGGAAGGCTGCAACTACTCCTACCCCAGAAAGGCCAGACCTACTCCAGTAAGGCTATACATTTTAGTCCTTTCAAATATTTCCACTTCATAAGACAAAGTTTCTCAATCTTCCTAATGCTATAAAAGTCTAATAAAGTTCTTAATTTTTGTAGTGTCCCCCAACCATACTTTTCTCATTACTACTTTATATGTGTAAGTTTGCTACTGTTATGAGTTATAATATAGCCATCATGTTTTTCTGATAGTCTTAAGCTACTCCTGTGAAATGGTTATTCAACTTCCAAAAGGGTTACAACTTACAGGTTGAGAACAGCTACCCTAAGAATCTGAACATATGAATCTGTGAGGGCCATTCTTACTCAAGCCTCCATACATTTCCTACAATAAGTCTTTATCTCCTAAAGAATCTATAACCTACCCAGATTGTTTCACCAACCGGGGACCAAATGATTAAATATATGATCCTAAGAGGCACATTTCCAATTCAAACAGCCACATGTATTTTTTTCCCAATAGAATATGAAGGGACAGCTCAGTTTTAAATTTTATTTTTCAAAATTCTTAATGTTTTATAATGGAGGCACCAAGTTCTTTATTATTTACTCCTTATGGTATAAAATTCTTAAATGAATTATGAATGTAAGTAACAATATTTATCAAATAAATGTTTATAGAATGACTATGCAAATGGGTAAAAACTACTTCACACTTCATGAAATTATCAATAGGCCCACAATATTCATTGTTTCATGTTTTAATCTTATACTGTTATGAAAAAATTTCTGGAGTATGAATTGGTTGCATATGTAATATGTGCAGATTGAGCTCTTATTGGTTCCATAATGCAGGGAGTAGAGGTAGCCCTATGGGAGTGGCGTCCTGAGTCAATTTATGTTGTTGATATTACCATAACCTCAGAGAAATGGCAAAGCCTCCCCAGTTACTCTCACCTGAGATGAGGTTCAGAGGAATGACAAAGCCATCTACAAAAGATGTGTGAATGCAGATGTTGATAGAGAATGAAGAAAAATGTTTAACAAACCTTTTTTCTCCAAGATGTTTGATGCCTGAAGAAAACTCCTCTATAGAGATCATTCCTACCAAGATTAAGTCAATATGCTCCCTCAGTTTAGCTGCATGTAATAATCCTGCTCTTATTTAACTATATGAGTTTCTGTGATTTTTGTTTGAGCCCAGACAACCTGATTCCAACTCTTCTCTGTCTATATATGTTTGCCTTGTCTTTATTTCCTCACCATTAGATCATTGGATCTGTGCCAGATGAGTCATACTACCATAGTAGTAATAGAACTCTATGCTCTGATGAGAATATAGAAAGGAAAAGAAATATATGTCACTTAAAAGGAAAACATTAAAGAATGTAGAAAGGCAAAAGGATAATCTTTTTCTAGTTATCACTCAATGTTCTAGTTTCTGAATAAGTTCAAAATGTTTGTCCTAAATGATAAATTACAGAAAAACATTGATAATAGAATTCTCTATCTTGACATGACTGATTAGTACAGTAGACTGGAAATTGGAAGTTGTAATGACTGACCATCTGTAATCACAAGAACTTCAAGAACAGAGCTTCTGGTTTTGGTAGGATTATTGAATGTGTCAACATCACAGAGATGAGATTATTAGTCTGGTTGTATTAGTGGAGTTTTAAGTATCCAATTATGGAAAACACTATCTATTCAGTTTCTAGATCCCAAGGAAGGGACTGGTGTGGCAGAGGCAGTGGGAAGCTATTCTGACACTTACTTGCTAGGAAAATATGACATCTACTCTAATGTAGGCTGAATAACTTCACCAACATCAGTTAACAGTTCCTCTTAATGCCTATAATTCAAACCACAAGCAATTTAAAAGCAATGTTATTATAGTCAAAGAAAGTATTTTATGCTAGGTGAGAAGAATGCAGGTGCAATTGTGAAAAGGACATATCCTCAAGAAAGAAAGCCTAAAGAATGGAAATTGCCACTCTGGGAAGTGAATTAGGAAAAGGCAGCTTCTCCTAAGTGAAAATAGACTGCCCTTAGGAGAATGAATGGAAGATTTAACATCCTACCAGATACAGAAGGTCCTTTGAAAGTCAAAGACTCTGAAAGAAGTGCTCTTATCAGATATAACATGAGTGACTCCCCATTTGGAAGGACAATGTGGACTAGATTTCAATGGCTTCTTGTCTTTTCTGTGTGATGAGACATTCCAACTTATCCAAAGTAGCCCTTTGAATCTTCTCTCAACTCAGGGTCTACATTCCCACCATATATATTTCTTTTCCTTCCTTAATGAAAATCATGTCTCCACCCAGTCAAGCAGGTGAAAATTTAAGACACCCCTGTGAAGACCAATGTGATTTGTACTTTTCTACTTATTTTATTTTTTGGCTTTCAAAAGTGATGTCTTTATGGGAGGCTGGGTACTGTATACTTTGTCCAATATCAGGTCCAAATCCTTGAATTTGGGTGGCTTCTTCAGACCCAGAACAGAAGACAGTTCTGCCATGATAGAAGTGCCTATCATGGCAAGGGTTGTTTTATTATCCCCTCTCCACTTTTTTTACTGCTGAACTTCAAATCAAACTGCTGAATTTTCACAGTCATGACAAATTTTAGTCACTATGATATAGACTGGGTTTGGACTATAATTTTCACATTGGCCACTTAATTTTGAATTGTATATTTATGCTAGTCTCTAAGTTTTGGAACGTCCCTGTGGCTGAAGATTTAGGTCTACTGATCCGAGTGTTTGGAGTGTTACATATTATGGGGCAAAAATATCACAGATTCTGAGGAGAATGGTAGAAATAGGTTCCAACTTAATTATCATAGCAGTGTCCAGCAGGCCACCTCACACCTTGAAAAACAGATCAGTGTCTTGCAGGTAAAATGGCTTATGACTCTGTAACTGTATTTCACACTCTCTTTAAGACAGACTTGTAATTCTCTGAGGACATTGTTGAGCAGCACTGTAATTTTTATAGACTTGGTAGAGGTGTGAATTGTCAGCTAAATGCTTCCTTTTATTAGAGTTTCAATAGTTATGGTACCTCTTTACAGCAATAGAAACCCCAACTAAGACAAGTAGTAAGGTAAAACTAAATAAAAAAATAAACAAAGGAAAAGCCATGGCACATCATTTAGAGATCAGGAACCCCTAATGTTGCCACTGATCTAGTTTTCTGTTTTCCACATACTACAGGGCATTTAATCCAGTCTATCCTTAAGAATAGTTTGTTTTCACAATGAGACTCCCTTACAGGAAACTAAATTTTCAATTTTCAAGTGGTTATCATTTTGAGATTGCTTCTGTCTTAAGAATTGGAGCAAGTGACTAGGTCTTTCTGCTCTTAGGTCCCACCTGGTACAAACCTGTGAAGGCTCTGTGTATGCTGCCTCAGTCTCTCTGTGTTAGTATGTACATTGATTGTGTTGATTTCAAGGACTTTGTTCTCTTGTTGTTCTCAATCTATTCTCCCTTTTAGACTCTTCTCTGTCTTCTGAAAGGTTCCCTAAGCCCCAAGGAAATGAATTTGATGGAGAAATCCCACTCAAGGCTGAGTGTTCCAAGGTCTCTCACTCTCTGTATAATGTCTGGCTTTGTGTCTCGATATTTGTTACCATCCACTACAAGAGAAAGCTTCTCTGGCGATGGCTAAGCAAAGCACTGGTCTATGACTATATCAGAATTCCATTAGAATTCATTTTATTGGTACCTGTTTTAGTTAGGATTTCTATTGCTGTGAAGAGATATCATGGCCACTGCAACTCTTATAAAGGAAAACATTTAATTGACACTGGCTTACAGTTTCAGAAGTTTTTTCCATTATTGTCATGGTGAGAATCATGGCAGCATGCACATAGAAGTGGTGCTAGAGAAGGAGCTGATAATTCTACATTTTGATTGGTATGGAGAAGAAGAAAATTGCTTTGAGACTCTGAGGACTCAAAGGCAGCTCCTTAGTGACATATCACCTCCAACAAAGCCACACTCCAATAGAGCCACACCTCATAATAATATTACTCCCTATAGCCTTATAGGTGCCATTTTTACTCTAACCCCTGCATTATGATAAAACAAAAACAGTAATTTTTGTTTTATCCTAAGATTCTAGACTATCTACTATCGTGTTCTTGATCACTAAAGCAGTATTCAGTTTGCTATTCATCCTTCTCTAAGGCGATGTCTATCCTTGATGTTAAGGTGTTTTTCAATGCAGCAGAGGACAGGTCCTGTTTTCAAACCCATACTGTTATTCTGTGTCTGTTTATTTGGCAATTGAGATCCTTCATATAAAGAATATCAATGAACAGTGTTTATGGATCTCTCTGTTTCTGTCTCTGTCTCTGTCTGTGTGTGTGTGTGTGTGTTCTCTCTTTTGTTGTTTTTGCTGGATGAGGTTAATCTCTTTAAGTTTGAGTTTTTCTTCACTGTCTTCTATAGGATTGGATTTGTAGAAATTTGACTAAATTTCATCTTATTTTTTCTACATATTATGATTGAAAGTTTGACATTGTACAGTAATCTTGGCTAGCATCTGTAATCTCTTAGAGTGTTTAAGAGACCCTTCCAGGCCCTTCTGGCTTTTAGAGTTTACATTTTAAAGTTAGGTATTAAATTCTGATAGATTTTCATATATTACATACTATTTGGTATTTTTCCCTTGCTATTTTTAAGAGTCATCCTTTGTTCTGTACATTTAGTGTTTGGATTATTTGCTGAGGGGCATTTCTTTTCTGGACTAGTCTATTTCTTATTACATGTGCTTCTTTTCCCTCGATAGGCATATCATTCTTTCAGTTAGAGATACTTTATTACTTTTTTGAAAGTATTTTATGTGCCTTTGACCTGGGTATCTTCTCTTTCATCTATTCCAATTGTCCTTAGATTTTTTTCCTTTCATATTTCACAGATTGCTTTGAATTTTTGAAATAAGGATTATTTTAGATTTAACATTTTTTGATTGAAGTATTTCTTCTATTGTGTGTTCAATTCCTGAGATGATTTTCCCATCTCTTTTATTCTATTGATGAGACTTGTTTCTGAGGTTTCTACTCCAGTTCATAAATCTTTCATTTCCAGATTTCCCTCACTTTGTGTTTTCTTTTCTGATTCTATTTCTACTTTACATTCTTAAATTGTTTTATTCATTTCTTTCTGCTGGTTGTGTTTTCATAGCTTACTTTAAGAATTTTTTATCTTCTTTAAGAGTCCCTATCATATTCATAAATGTTATTTTCAGGTATTTTGTGCTTCTGTAATGTTGTAATGCTCAGGGTTTACTTTTATAGGTTTTCTGCTCTGGCAAAGCCATATTGTCCTGTACATTATTTATTGTGCTTTAAGCATGACATCTAGACATCTCTGATTGAGAAGACAGTAATTCTAGGTACTTAAAACTGCTCTTATCTTTGTCATATGGGTGTTTTGTTCCTCTTGCCCTCTCTGGGTTTCAAGAGAGTTTGGTAGCTCTGTCTTGCTTGGTTGGAAATTCTTCTATGGTCCTGATCAGTGTGGGCATTGAATGTTTCAGGTAAAATCTGTTTCTTGGTATTGGTAGCTGACACTTAGGAATAGGGATGAATTAAGATGAAGGACCTGAAGGGATCCACAAATGGACAGAATTTAATGTATTCCACCAGGATCTGATAAGTTACCTGGGAATGGTAGCAGGGAATGAGAAGAGGTGAAGTGCACAATGCACATTGTACTGTTGATCTGGGGATGAATCTGGGGGATTTGACTTAGGTAAACAAGGAGATAGGTGAAAATCTGTAGATAGCCTACTTGATTCCTTGGCTGAAGTGGTTTGTCAGTTCCTAGGAAATACCTGTTGGAGTAGTGGGTTGCTTTAATATTCAAAGTGCTTGAGGTGCTATTATGTGTTGGGCAGCATGCAAGAAGGACAGCCAAACGTCTTTAGAATTTATGGAATGTGGCTCACCAGTTAGCACAACCAAACTGGGTGTGCCTCAAGAGAGGCAGAGCCCCCGGACTACATGTCCTGAGGACTTCATGTCCTGAGGACTTCATACTGTTATTAACCATTGCTCTGCTTGTTGTCTTCATAGTCATCATGCCACTTCTAATATAAAAGTGGTATGAAAACTCTAAGGGGACTTCCAGCCCCTCACTGGGCAATATCATTGGCAGTTACAATAAAAGTGGTTGATCTTTTTAAAGCATTGCTGCTGGAATAGATTAATGATTAATCTACCACCCTTAGAAAGAACTTAAAGATTTAATGGTTAATAACCTCTACCACTCTTAGAATTTAGAGACATAGATTGTTAGTAAAGTTATATTAAGATGCCTTTGCCAGCATGTTTAGTATATAAAAATCTTAGGGAACAATTTTAAGTTCAGAAAGGCCCTCTAAATAGTTGAACTAGTGCTCTTTTGAGGTCAAGGAAAAGGAACAGTGGCAGCCTGACTAGTCTGAGCTGATGTGATTCTTGCAAAGTTATGATTAATTTCTTGTACCCATTACTACTCTTAGCTTCCTGATATGATTTAATAAAAACATGCCAATGGGTAGATATGCACTCTGAGGATTTAAAGTAGTATGACTGATTGTTTTTCATATAAACATTTAGATTTGTGATGCTTTTAAAATTTTTATAATATTACTTTTAAGATAAATAATAAAATGATTGATCCTTTCATGGTAACTTCTAATTTCAGGCTGCCAGCAAAATAAACAGGCTGAGAAAATTACCATACTTGCTTACACTTTATTAATCTATACCAAGTTGCTTAGTTACAAATGTATATGGGCTTGGGGGGAATAATTTGTTTCTTTTTTTTCACCTATAATACATAAAATGTTTGTTCATGTAAAAGTATGGGGCACATTCTTGTTTCTCATAATCATTCACTAGATGAAAAATAGAATGCAATTATATTGTAGATATACATTCTTCAGATGTAGAATTAAATTTTACCCCACTTATATCCCTCACAAATGAACTAATAGCATAAGAGTAGTTTTATTTCAGCTCCTTTCTAGTTGCCAGAGTACTTGTGGTGTGGTTGTGTTACACTTTGAGCTCTTTACCCACCATGGACAATTAAATGACTTCAGTAAAGGAATTGTAATTTTTGCTATTGGTCTATTCTCCAGAGTGGCACGCTCTTTTTAGTTATTTTTTACTTCCTGGCTCAGTTTTTAGTTCAGAAATTATTTTAAACTTTTATTCTTTGAAAATATCATTCAATATATTTTATCATATTCTATTCAATTCCCAACTCCTCCATACCCTACCCTCTTCTTTACTTACTCAAATTCATCTTATTTTTTCCTCTTAAAATAAAATTAATCAAACACCAAAGAAAACAAACTAGCTACAAAATGCAGAGAGGCCAATTTGTTTTAGACAACTTTTTTTGAGTTTCTGCATAGAGATTTGAAGGTAATAAGGACTGATCTAATAAGACACTGAATAATGGGCTCAGAATTACTTTATCTGAAGGATAAGTTTTCCAGCACTCATGTATGTTAGTAATTATAAATGTTTAATGAAGGGTATATTGTGCACAGGACATAGGAAATGAGGACATCTCTGATGTCAAGAAACTTTCTTTAGAAATTCTCTTCTTTGTGTTCCAAATAAGTGATATTAAGATTCTCAAGGTATCATAGTACTATTTGACCATGACCAAATGCAGAGAGTAATGATGAAAAGCAGGATGTCTGTCCGTATAGGGTGTTTTGTTTTAATGTCTATATTGAACTCTTAAAGTAGCCTTAAATACTTAATAAAAGCAGAGATGTGATAAATATAGATGAGTGGGGAGATTAATTGAAGTGTACGTTAAATCAACATCCCACAAAACATCTTCTGGGTGAAAAAAAATCATTTTTGTTTCCCTTTTTTTTTTTTTTTCGATCAAATAGAGGCATGGTTGCTGCATGCCTAGAAAGCAGTAAACAATCTTAAGTTTTCACAATTTGAAAATACATGGAGAGCCTCATGTCCTCAATTAGACCAAACCATAATATTTGTTGGTGGTGTGAGGAACTAGAGGTACAGTGGTATGCCATCACTTTTCCCTAAGGTCCACTGTGTGTGATATTGACATTATTATTCACAACACATAGTAGCTCACTTTCTGTGTCAGACACTTGATGCTAAATATATCCTTAGATTGCTGTTGAAAATGCTGAAATTTTATGGTTTCATTAATTTTTGGTAAAGGAAAGAACATAGGAGAATTTGTTTCACTTTGTAGTTTCAATAATCTGTAGCAACTGGATTAATTAAATTATGAATATAGTGTTTCCACTTAACTTATGGGCATTATGGAGCTATGAGTAATGACTTCAATATAAGAACTATGATTCGATATAAAGGCTAACTAAGGTTGAGTCAGTTAGTGACTAAGTCTCTGAATAGAACACTAATTATTGTCTCAGAGGGGAATATGTGCCTGCCATTTGTTAAACTTACATATTCAAAATAGTATAGTTAACTATTTTAAACTGTGCCTTTAATAAGTCTCTCAAAGACATAATTTGTTCTAGCCATAGCCAAGAATTAAAAGTAGGATTCCAAAAGGTAATTACTGATGCATAGACTTGTGATTCTCAGGTATTAACTCTAGTGAGGATCCGCAGTGTAAAGGGATAGACTTGCATATAATATCACAATGATATTCGAAAGTACTATGTAATTGTTTAATGTGTTCCTTCAAAGAGTTGAAAACCATTTGAAGTGTTTGAGCCCTTTGGTGTAGCTATCATACCCCATAAGTACGGGTGTGAGATCCATGTATTTCCCCTAATACTTTCCTCTCTATATAACCTATCTGAGTCTAGAGAATATAGTTTGGTTATCATTTACTTAATGGCTAATATTGTCTTATAAGTGAGGAAATACCATAGACTTTTTCTTTCTGGATCTGGGTTATCTCATACTGTAATTTTTTTTTAGTTCCACCCATTTGCTTGTAAATTTTATAATGTCATTTTTAACACAAGAGTAATATTTCATTGTGTAATTATATCACATCATCTTTATCCACTCTCCTACTGAGGTACATAGAAGTTGTTTACTATATCTAGCTATTATGAACAGAACATCAACAAACATGGTTGAGAAAGTGTCCTTGTGCTAAGGTAGAG
Organism: Montemys delectorum; assembly: GCA_019843815.1. Lineage (NCBI taxonomy): Eukaryota > Metazoa > Chordata > Mammalia > Rodentia > Muridae > Montemys > Montemys delectorum. The sequence continues at coordinate 21,309 of JADRCD010070722.1, read as the reverse complement.
AATGCTTTGATATCCAAGAGAGGTTTATCTGCTTCTTGTGGTAGATAGATTGTTCTAAGAAACTGAAATATTGATTTCCATATTGGCTATACAAATTTGAACACCTGATGAGTTTTCCCCTTATTTCACGTCCTCCCCAACATGAACTGTCATTTGTGTTATTGATCTTAGACATTCTGTTAGGTATAAGATGGAATAACAAAGATTTAATGATTTGCATTACTGTCACGGGTAAAGATGTTAAAATTTCCTTATGCTCTTCTCAGCCATCTGAGTTTCATCTATTGAGAACTCTCTGCTTAGACTTGTTCCCCATTTTTAATTCAATTACATGGGGTTTTCTTTGTATTTATATTTTTAACTCTAACTTTCGAGGGGTGTACCTAGGGGTGAGAGGGAAGCAGTTGACATTGTCAGAAGTTAGGAAAGTTTTGGGTTGGTTTGTGTGTGTGTGTGTGTGTGTGTGTGTGTGTGTGTGTATCAGGGTCATAGCATATAGGTATGGATCCCTAGAAGTCACTAGTCATGAATCATGCTTCATGTCAATGTTTTTAGATCAGATTCCAGAGTGCAAAGATGCTGCAGCAAGCCACTACTCCAGGTTATCCATGTAATATTTGAGTTTACTCTGCTTACTGAAATGTTCTATCACCAATGAAGAGCCAGAATCTTTAATTTGAACAAAAGCGGTAGTCTCACAGCTTTATATGGAGAGGCAGTACCCTAAAAAATAGTGCTTCAGAAAATCTTTGGGTACAGACTTTTCTTAAGAAAAAACAAAAAGATGGCAAAATTGCATTTGTGGCAGTCCATTGTAGAATTATATTTCATAAACATCGTGTTAAAGAAAAAAATAGATTCTTGAAATTGCTCTTTTGAAACCCAGTCTGTCTAGTCTTAACCAAAGAAAGAGGAAATGAATGCGCTTAACCCTCAGTTCTTGAAAGACTTTTTTTAAAATCAAAGATTTCATAACAGGTTTGTGAAGAAGTCTTAAGCTTATTGTTCAGAGGGATATTACACAGGACTCTACTTCACAGTGCTTCTCTCAGGACACTGAAGGAAAGAGTCTAACATCAGGTGTGTGGGATAGTCCCTCACTGCTGCTATGCTGTTCTAATTTTAGAGCCTTGAAAGTGCTGTTTATCATTTCTGGGCTTTGCTGCCCACAGTTGTAAAGCAGACATCTTGAAAAGTTTACGTTTCCTTACTCCACTTTCCTTCATTTAGTAGAAGTTTTTTCCTAGGGAAAATAATAAGCCTGACTATAGACATTTCTAGTGGACCATTGAAATCATTTTTCTAAATTGCTAAATTTATAGATAGTCCTGGAGGTTGATAGATCCACAGTGAACAACACTTGGATACAAGCACGTATTTCTCCTCTTACTATTTTGACTCTTCATATCAAGAAAAATTATTTCACAGTTCATAGAGTCATGGATCTTTTTCCATCCCACACTTTAGAACTCAAATATGTAACTTTACTATCGAACCTGCCTCCTTACTGTAACTGCATTATTTTAGTAAATTAAATTTGGAATTAATTTAGGAATTAATCATCCTAGTCTATTATAAAATACATGGTATCAAATGAGGCTAATCTTTACAATTTTTGTTTGTTTGTTTGTTTGTTTGTTTGTTTTTTCGAGACAGGGTTTCTCTGTATATCTCTGGCTGTCCTGGAACTCACTCTGTAGACCAGGCTGGACTTGAACTCAGAAATCCACCTGCCACTGCCTCCCAAGTGCTGGGATTAAAGGTGTGTTCCACCATTGCCTAGCTAATCTTTACATTTTTAATACAAGATTCTGTCAAGAAACACTCAAACAATACCAAATGGAGTCCTCAGTTATTGCCTTACTTAGATACACTCATAATCTTAAAAGAACAAAACAAATTTAGTGTTCTGGTTCTCATAAGATTGATTTCTGGAACAGCTTGTTACTGGTCAGCTCTAACACAGTGGCATTGAAAGCAAATAGACAAAGAGAAGCCAACATGGCACTTCATATTAATGGAAGAGGAATCTGGCAAAACAGGGATGTTTTTACTATTGACACAACACCCTATCATTTCCAGATGGTTCTACCATGGCTGTGACCAGATATTTTGACTTTTCAAGAAAGGAAAGAAATGCAGGTGCTCAGGTAAAATGTTCTTGATTTTTACTATTAACTCAATAACTTCCTTTTAAGCATGCATATATGTTGTTCAGATATGGTATGTAAGTTCTCACTCAAGATTTAACACACATACACACACACACACACACACACACACACACACACACACAAAACATAATGCATCTGAATTTAGCAGAATAGCTTCTTTTTCTAGAATTTCACTGTTATGTTTACAAATATCTTTTATAAAGGATCAGACTGTTTTACTCTTTAGTTACATACTATAAGATTAACCATATATTTTGGGAAGAGAGGATTTGATCCTTCATAAAATCTCTGCTATCAAGGGGGCGTTCACAGTGAGGTTAGTTACTTTGTGTTCATGTCAAAACCAAGTCATTGTTACCCAGTGAATTCTTAATAAGTTTGACTCTTGGGATCATATATTCTTACAAGTGATATTTCCAGCCACATTGGCCCATGTCAATCCCTGAATCTATTGTGATCACATATTTCTTTGTGTCCAGGCATGTCAAAGGTTATCTTCCCTCAACAGAGTCCTGGCTTCCAATAACCCTTTGTTGCCATTCTTCTTTACAGCTCTTTCTTTCATCTCAGAAAGTTACAGAAAGCCTGTGATTGACTGTGCCAATGTTTTCCTAAGTATTCATATATAATGGTTCATTCTGCCTCATTTGCTCTCCTGAGTGTAGGAATCATGTGTATTCATGGAAGGGACACTGGCAGGGTGATGGATCAGGCTCTTTCCATGCTGCTCATGGCTCTTATTTCTATTGGAAACCCACAGGTACAGATGAGTACATTTATAAAGGGAGAACAGTGATCCTTCCAGGTTTCTTGACTCTACAAAGGACCTGTCAACTACAGCTTAGTCAAATCCATCTTCCATACCTCATCCCAAACAGAAAACAAAATTTGAAGGAGTCCAGGATGCCTGGCTTTTTATAGGCACATTCTTGATCAGTAATGTTCTCTATTTTACTGACTGAAGAGAGTGGGTAATATAATGTATTCAACTCATGTGTTGTGACATCTCCTTTACTAAGTCTATTTCTCTTCAGGGTAGGGGCTAGATTTAGGGCTATGATAACCCATATTCATAAGCCAAACAACTTTTAAAGAATGGATAGTTATTTAACTTATCTGTCAATGTCTGAGTATAACAACTTACTGGCACTGCCCATCATAAAGACACTCACTCTCACTGAAGGTCACTGTAGGAATAGAAACCATGCCGTTGGACATAGGGCTTATTTACTAAAGAAAAAGAGAAGCAAATGTTTCCTTACCCTGAGATCAGGCAGTAGTTACTATACACTTGTGATTTCTAAAGAAAGGCATTCTTGCTACTCAAATGAACAGGGAGTAGAAGACTTTGATTAAAAAGTTGGTCCTTGCTCTTTAATGAGCCATAAATATTTGTCATAGACATCTAGACAAAGAGGTTTCTGTAATGAGAAATTTCAGTGTACATTATGTGGCACCTGGGTTTGTGTAAGAATATATTCCATACCCTAACACTGTATTTATCATTCTCAAATACAGTAAGGCCAAGACTTGTCTTGTCCTGCTTCCACTAAAGTAGAGAGAGTGACTCATCGTGGAGAAGAAAAAGAGAGACCAGAGTATAGCCTGCTTGATGTGTCCATTTCTGCCTGCCTCTGTGCTCCACATGACACTCTTTTGTGACATCCTATGGACAACGAAAGGTATATGCCCAGTATTATCTGTTCATCAGGATCAGCTGAACAGCTTGCATATATGCAGATAAGGAGGTGACAGACTTAGTTGTTTTCTAGTTATTCTGTGTGATGTATTGTGAGAAGCATCAGTTTATGAACAGAGTTGATATCTGGCAAATCAAAAATGGAGTGATTCTTATTATCCATAAAGATAACAAAGTCACTGATTCTATGAATAACTCTATCCATTAAGCTAATGGCAAAAGAGAGTTACTCTCAACTCCTTGGACTCTTCTAGACAATTTCCTTCACCTGGTAACCTGAGAACATCTATCCCAAGAAGAACATATTGCCTACAACAGTCTTTATGCACCTCTCTCTACTTAGCAAGATTACTCTTGGAATACAAAATGACCAGGAAGTGTCACCAAATATGCTCCCAAACCTGTATACTCTCCCAGCCCATCAGGAGGGCCTCAGAATCTTAAACCTTCTTCTAACAGAGCCAGTGTGCAAATCTTCCCCAATTTCTAGGTGACTCTTCCACCTGGAAATCACAGTTCAAATGTCTCACAGCTTCTACTCCTACATCCATGCCCCCCACAACTTACTAGTATCTCAGGAGACCTCTAGTTCAAAATATTATTTTACAGGAGTCATAACCATGCTCCAGTTTACTTGCTTTAACAGCATAACAGATTACATCCCCCAGCTAGTAGGTCTCTGGGGCTGGTAGATGCTGAAAGGACAGAGCCCTCAGGCTCTGAGATCCATGCATCAGTAGTTATATTGGGTTCTGGTGTCTCATCAACCACAGATATGGTCTTCTCTTTGAATAATTGATAGAGCTGTTTGTTGTTCTCTGTCACCTGACACACGTGCTCTGGGATGATGTGCTTCTTGTTGCTGTTGTGGGCCTCCTGGGCAGCCTGCTCAAAAATGTTGGATGTCAGATACCCAAATACACCAGCAAGGAAAACAAGACTATAAGAACTCAGGCATTCCTTTCTGCCTAGTCCTTGTTGCTGAGGCAGACCCCTAGTTAGTCTGTTCCTGTAAAGACTCCATATCCTGATCCATCCTAGAAGACCCACTGTACTCAGAGCAGTTGATAAAAACTACATCCCCAGCCCTACTCCAATTCCTGAAGTTTGCTCCTGGGAACCTGGCAGACTCTGGACCCATCACCCACCAAACCCCCACCCTCCCTAATACCACTCCCCAGCCTTCCCTCCCACCCCTAGCACCTGGTCCTTGATGCTGGGGCAGACCCCTAGTTGGTCTTCTCCCATGAAGACTCCATATCCTGATTCATGCTAGAGAACCCTCTGCATTCAGAGCAGTTGTCTGAAGGCCTCCCAGTAGAACTACTGCAGCCAGGGCAATAGATCAGCAGATTATCTGCCCCTGTGAAGAGCTTCCAGTTGGGAGGCAACACAGGTGGTTAGTTATAGCCAGGGCCACAGGCCTACCTGGAGGCCTGAAGCAACCCAGGGACAAAAGAGGCAGATTCCATACAGTCACCCAGACCAACAAACACCAGGGATAACCAGATGGTAAAAGGCAAGCATAAGACCATAAGCAACAGAAGCCAAAACACATGAGCATCATCAGAACACAGTTCTCCCACCACAGCAAGCTATGAATACACCAGCACGCCTGAAAATCAGGAATCTGTCTTAAAATCCTACCTTATGGAGATAATAAATCTTTTAAAGAGGACATAAATAACTCACTGAAAGAAATGCAGGAAAACAAAGGTAAACAGGTGAAAGAATTGAATAAAGTGATACAAGAACTAAAAGTGGAAGTAAAAACAATAAAGAAAACACAAATGGCAGCAAACCTAGAAATGGAAAACCTAGGAAAGTGGTCAGGATTTACAGATGTAAGTATGACCAACAGAATACAAAAGATATAAGAGAAAATCTCAGGTGTAGAAGATACAGTAGAAGAGATTGACAAAATTGTCAAAGAAAATTCAAAACATAAAAAAAACCTCATAACCCAAAGCATCTAGGAAATTCAGAACACAATGGAAAGACTAAATCTAAGAATAATCAAAATAGAGGAGAAAGAAGATTCCCAGTTCAAATAACCTGAAAATGTCTTAAACAAAATCTTAGAGGAAAACTTCTCCAACCTAAAGAAAGAGATGGCCATAAAGGTACAAGAAGCCTGTAGGAAACCAAATAAATGGGATTAGAAAAGAAAATCTTCCCTTCACATAATTATCAAAACACTAAATGTACAGACCAAAGAAAGAATATTAAAAGCTACAAGGGGAAAAGGCCAAGTAAAATACAAAAGTAGACCTATCTGAATTACACCAGACTTCTCAACAGAGATTTTGAAATCCAGAAGAGCCTGGTAAGAGGTCATGCAGACTTTAAAAGAACACAAATGCCAAACCAGGCTAATATATCTAGCAAAACTCTCAATCAACATAGATGGAAAAAACAAAGTATTTCAGGACAAAACCAAATTCAAATAGTATCTATCTACCAACCAAGCCCTACAGAGGATGCTGGAAGGAAAACTCCAACACCAAAAAGATAGCTGCACCAAAGAAAAGACAAGATATTAAGCATCTTACCACAAAGTCAAAAGTAGAGAACCACAAGTACATAAAGCCACCAACAAAAACAAACATATCAGGAACCAACAGTCATCTCTGCTTAACATCTCTCAATATTCATGGACTCAACTCACCTATAAAAAGACATAAGCTAACAGACTGGATAAGCAATCAAGCTCCAGCATTTTGCTGCATACAAGAAGCATACATCAATAACAAAAACAATAACTACCTCAGAATAAAAGGTTGACAAAAGGTCTTCCAAACAAATGGTCCCAGGAAAGAAGCAGGAGTGCCATTCTAATATCCAATAAAATAGACTTTCAACCAAAAGTTATCAAGCATGATGAAGAAGGACATTTCATATTCATCAAGGGGAAAACACATCAAGAGAAAGTCTTAATTCTGAACATCTATGGCCAAAATGCAAGAGCACTTAAATTCATAAAAGAAATTTTACTAAAGCTCAAAACAAACATTGATCCCCACACAATAGTATTGGGAGATTTCTACACCCCACTCTCACCAATGAACAGGTCATTGAAACAGAAGCTAAACAGAGACACACTGAAACTAAGAGAGGTTATGAACCAAATGGATTTAACAATTATCTAAAGAACATTTCACCCTAAATCGAAAGAATACACCTTCTTCTCAGTACCTCATGGTACCTTCTACAAAATCTACCATATAATTGGTCACAAAACAACCCTCAATACATACAAGAAGATTGAAATAGTATCTTACATCTTATCAGATCACCATGGCCTAAGGCTGTTTTTCAATAACAGCAAAGACTCCAGAAACCCCACATATATCTGGAAACTGAACAATTCTCTTCTCAATGACAACTTGGTCAGGGGAGAAATAAGGAAAGAAATTAAAGACTTCCAGAAATTTAATCAAAATGTTGAGACAACATACTCAAACTTATGAGACACAATGAAAGCAGTGCTGAGAGGAAAGTTCATAGCATTAAGTGCCCTGGTAAAGAAATTGGAGCGATCATACACTAACAACTTAACAGGGTACCTTTGAGCTCTAGAATAAAAAGAAGTGAACTCACCCAAGAGGAGTAGAAGGCAGGAAATAGTAAAGCTCAGGGCAGAAATCAACAAACAGAAACAAAGAAAACCATACAAAGAATCAACAAAACCAAAAGCTGGTTCTTTGAGAGAATCAACAAGATAGATAAACCACTGGTCAATTTAACTCAAAGGCCCAGAGGCAGCATCCAAATTAACAAAACCAGAAATTAAAGGGAGACATAAAAACAGAAGCAGAAGAAATTAAAAAATCATCAGATCCTATAAAAGTCTATATTCAACAAAACTGGATAATCTAGATGAAATGGATGGTTTTCTAGACAGATGCTACATACCAAAGTTAAATCAAGAGAAGATAAATAATCTAAACAGATCCATATCATACAAGGAAATATAAGCCATTAAAAATCTCCCATCCAAAAATGCCCAGGGCCAGATGGATTAAGTGCATAATTCTACCAGACCTTCAAAGAAGACCTGATACCAATTTTCCTCAAACTATTCCATAAAATAGAAACAGAATTAACACTACCTAACTCCTTTTATGAAGCCACAATTACTCTGATTCCTAAGCCACATAAGGAACCAACCAAAAAGGAGAACTTCAGACCAATCTCGCTTATTCATGTCGATGCAAAAATACTCAATAAAATTCTTACAAATTGAATCCAAGAACACAATAAAACCATCATTCACCATGATGAAGTACACTTCATCCCAGTGGTGCAAGGTTGGCTTAATATACGAAAATCCATATCTACTATATGAACAAACTCAAAGAAAAAATCACATGATCATCTCCCGAGATGCAGAAAAAGCATTTGACAAAAATACAACATCCCTTCATGTAAAAATTATTGGAAACATCATGAATTCAAGGTCTATACCTAAATATAATAAAAGCAATTTACTGCAAACCAACAGCCAATATCAAATTACATGAAGACATACTTGAAGCAATCCCACTGAAATTGAGGACAAGGATGCCTACTCTCCCCATATCTGTTTAGTATAGTACTGGAAGTGTTACCTAGAATAATAAGACAACAAAAACAGATTAAGGGAATATAAATTGGTAAAGAAGAAATAAAGGTATCACTATTTGCAGATGGTATGATAGTATACATAAACAACCCTAAAAATTTTACCAGAGAACTTCTCCAGCTGATAAACAACTTCAGCTAAGTGGTTGGATATAAAATTAACTCAAATAAATCAGTACCTTCCTTTATATAAGGGATAAACAGGCTGAGAAAGAAATTAGGGAAACAACTCCCTTCATAATAACCACAAATAATATAAAATATCTTGGGGTAACTCTAACCAAAGAAGTAAAAGATCTGTATGGCAACAGCTTCAAGTCTTTCAAGAAAGAATTGAAGTAGAGCTCAGAAAATGGAGAGATCTTCCATGCTCATGGACTGGCAGAATTAACATAGTAAAAATGGCCATCCTACCAAAGGCAATCTATAGATTCATGACAATCCCAGTCAAAACCGAACACAATTCTTCAAAACATGATAAGAGCAATTCTGGAAAGGCAAAATACCCAGGATAGTTAAAACAGTTCTTAACAGTAAAAAGCAAGCTGGGAGAGTCACTACACCTGACCTCAAGCTTTACTACAGAGCAATAGTGATAAAAAAACAAAACAAAACAAAACAAAACTGCATAGTATTGTTACAAAGACAGACAAGTTGATCAATGGAATAGAACTGATGACCCAGAAATATAACCAAACACTTATGGTCACTTGATCTTTGACACAGACACCAAAAATATACAATGGAAAAAGAAAAAAATTTTTCAATAAATGCTGCTGGTCAGACACCCATTTTTGTCACCTTGCACAAAGCTCAAGTCCAAGTGGATCAAGGACCTCAATGTAAAACCAGATATACTCAATCTAATAGATGAGGAAGTGGGAAAGAGCTTTTAACTCATTGGCATAGCAGGAAATTTCCTAAACAGAACTCCAATGGCTCATGCTCTATGATCAAGAATTGATAAATGGAACCTCATGCAGCTGGAAAGCTTGTGTAAAGCAAAGGACATAGTCAATAAGACAAATCGGTAACATACAGATTAAGAAAAACATCTTCACTAACCCCATATCCTATAGAGGACTAATATCCAAAATATATAAAGATCTCAAGAAGTTAATCACCAAATAACCGAACATCCCAGTCAAAACCTGGGGTATAGAACTAAACTGAAAGTTCACAACTGAATAATCTCGAATGGCTGAGAAGCACCTAAAGAAATGTTCAAAGTCCTTAGTGATCAGAGAAATTCAAATCAAAACGACCCTGAGATTCCACCTTACACCAATCAGAATGGCTAAGATTAAAACCTCAGGTGACAAAACATGTAGGAGAGGATGTGGAGAAAAGGGAACATTCCTTCATTGCTTGTGGTATTGCAAACTGGTACAATCACTCTGGAAATCAATATGGAGGTTCCTCAGAAAATCAGAAATAGATCTATGTGAAGATACAGCTTTACTACTCTTGGGCATCTAACCAAAAGTTGTCCCTCCATGCCACAAGGGCACAAGTTCCACTATGTTCATAGCAACCTTATTTGTGATAGACAGAAGCTGGAAATAACCCAGATGTTCTACAACATAAGAATGGATACAGAACATGTGGTTCATTTACACAATGGAATACTACCCAGCTATTAAGAAAAAGGACATCCTGAGTTTTACATGCAAATGTATGGAAATAGAAAATATCATCCTGAGTGACTTAACTCAGACACAAAAGGACATGCATGGTATGTACTCACTAATAAGTGGATATTAGCCCAAAAAAAATTACAGAATACCCAAGATATAGTCCACAGAACTCAAGAAGTTCAACAAGCTGAAGCACCTAAGTGAGGACACCTCAGTCCCACTTGGGAGAGAGAAGAAAGCGATCATAAGTGGGAGAGAGGGAGGGATCTGGGAGGGAAACTGGAAGGGGGTAGTGGAAAGGAGAGGGGATCTTGATCTGGTATTGAGTAAGGGTAAAGGACTGAAGCCCTGAGGGACAGCAGAAAGAATGGAAACATGCAATATCTGGAGGTAGGAGGTTGGGGGGACCTTCCAGAATGCTCCAGAGTCCTGGGATAAAAGAGATTCAATGGGAGGGACCTTAAATGAAATGCCAGACAGTAGGGAGAGGGGGCTTATAGAGCCCACCTCCTGCAGAAAGACAGGACATCAAGTGAGGGATGGGGTTCCCATCTAGTCACATCTCTGACCCATAAATTGTTCCTGTCTGAAAAAATTACAGGGATTGGAATGGAAAGGAGCCTGACAAAAAGAAGCTTCACTGAGAGGCTGAAAGTGGGATCCAGCTCAAGAGATGGTTCCGAGGTCTCACACTATTACTGAGGCTACTGAGTGCTCACAGAAAAGGACTTATCATGGCTGCCCTCCAAAAGACCCAACAAGCACCTGAAAGAGTCAGATGCAGATATTTGCACCCAACCAATGGACAAAAGCAGCTGACCCCTGTTGTTGAATTAGGAAGGGCTGAAAGAAGCTCAGAAGAAGGGTGATCCTATAGAAAGGCCAGCAGTCTCACTTAACCTGGACCCCTGCAATCTCTCAAAAAGTGGACTACCAAACAGACAGCATACACCAGCTGATATGAGGCCCTCAACACACATACAATAGAGGACTGCTGGGACTGTGTTCATTGACAGATAATGCACCTAAACCTTAAGAGACTGGAGACCCCAGGGAGTTTAGAGGTCAGGTGGGGTAGGGGTGGGGGCAGGGGGTGGTGAGGAAGCATGGGATGTGAAGCAGTCAGAGGGTGGATCAAGGGGGATGAGGAATGGAATATGGAGTGTAAAAAATAAATTAATTTATTAAAAAAAATAAAGAGCTCAAGCACTGGGAATAGTTTTCTTCTTGAAGAAAGTGGTCTAATCAGCGAACAGGAAATTGAAAGTCAGCTCTTGTTTAGTAGGATTGCCCTTGCCTTTTGCCTGCCACCATGCTTATTTGATAAGTTTGGCTTAGGTCCCTCCATCTCTCTTCAGTCCTGGGACTATCAACACATCCAGACTTCATAATCACTCATGAGTTTGCCTACTTCCTCATATTTCAAGAAAGGTGTTTATGAACTTATACTTCATGATGTCATTGATATCCATGGGAGTCAGATGTTTACATATTAGGAAACTGCATATCTTAGTGAATACAACCCACTTTTCAGGAAAGTTCAACGTTCTACATGATTATTACCTCCTAATAGTTTTTGTGTTAATGGTAATCTTTTGTCCTTGGGATATTGCTCCTGGTTATGCATGAGATTAGTTTTATTCCTAGAAACTCTTTATACAGACCTATATAAGTTCTGAGTACACATGGAGGGACTCATGGCTCCTGCTGCATATGTAACGGAGAATGGACTTGTTGAACATCAATGGGAAGAGAGGCCCTTGGTCCTGTGAAGGCTCAATGCCACAGTGTAGGCGAATGGCAGACAGGGAAGTAGGAATGCATGGCTTGGTGAGCAGGGGGAGGGGCAACGGGATAGGGGGTTTTTGGAGGGGAAACCAGGAAAGGGGAGAACATTTGAAATGTAAATAAAGGAAATGTACAAACATAATTTGATCACATTTTGTTTACATTTGCACTATTTTTCTTTTCCTGGTCTCTAATTTGTTGTTCCTGTTTTGTTTTGATTCCTTTGCAGATGATAATTTATTCTAAATCTTTGACTACTATGCGTTTATTGTTTAATGTTTTCTATAGAGATAAGTTTCATGTAACTATACCATATTACCATTTATGCATATAGTGGGGGGTGTCCATTTATAGTATTATGGAACTATTAACATTATGATATTCTTAAATAACTTCATCATTCCATAAAATTCTGTATAACCAGTTAAAGCTCACCACCAAACCTTGAAAAAATTAGTCTACTTTTGTTTCTGTGAGTTTGGCTGTGTTAAATATTTTATATAAATGGGATAATACAAAATGTGGCCTTTAATTTGGCTTCTTTCATTTCCCATGTTTTCATGTTTCACCTGTGTCACAGAATTTAATATTTCATTTTGTGACTACAAAATATCCAGTTAGATGAATAGATTATATTTTATTTATCGGTTGTAGTCTGCATTTGATGCTTCTGTGCTTTGATTCTAAAATGTTCTGTTATGATGCTCCATGTATAAATTTTTGTGAGAAAATATGTTTTCAGTTCTTGTATGTACAACAAACTGCAATTGCTTGTTCATGTTGTGTGACTTTATTTTGTGGTCAGATCTTTGAGATATTGCTATAAGTAGATATTTTCCATCTCTGGAGAGAAAGAATGATCTGGTTTATCAGTATTTTCTTTAATTTTTCTATTTTTAAGATTAACACAAAGCAGAATATCATAGTCTCTGTGAGAAATAAGCTGTTGAATATCTGTAATAGGAAAATTTACTATTTTTGTGTATACATTTACCATAGCTTACACTTATAAAATTAAAAGAAAATTATCTAGATTTCTGGGCTTTCTACTAGTTGAACTTAAAGTGTTCAAATACATCAGATTTGCTCCATAATGTGACATAATTTCCAAACACACAAACACACACACACACACACACACACACACACACACACACACACAAACAGATGTCAGATTGTTTCTAGAAAATAAAAACAAGCACTAACTTAAAAATAAATGCTTCAAGTATTTGTTTTCAACCTATATAAATGCCATTTATTATAAGAAGCTTATGAGTCACTATAGCCTTATAATTGAGAAATTGAATTCAAAGCAAGTCTGATTTCTTTGAATTTAGTTTTTCAGATGAATCCAATTACATTTTCAGACCTACCTTAGAATTGAACAATGGCCAGAAGACATTTAACTGTGCTGTATTGTGCTCTGATTTCAACATTCTGACATTATGTCTCCATTTAAGCAACTTGTAGACTTAGTACCATTCATCAAAGACATGACCTCTAGCAACTATTCTGCTGAGATCCATGATTGCCCAGTGCATATATTATATTTTAATTACATATTTTTAGTATAATATTCATTAAATGAAGTTTGGACATATTGTAATTTTCATAAGAGATTGTTGGAAATACTTTTGTAGGGTTAATTATGTAAACTACTGAATATGGAATAGAACTATTTGATCTACACATTGTTAGAGTGTTATGCGCCAAGGCATTAACCATTCAGTTTATTTTCAATATAACATACAATGAGCATGAAGGCAAGGAATGAATTCTGAATCATTTTACCTTTAACAAGTAAGGAAATATTGTTCATAAGGCAACCCTTGATTTCATTTCTGTGTTGCAGGAAGGAAGTTATATACCTGGTAGGGATAAATACTTCCAACATAAGTAAAGCTAATATGATACTCAAATGCTTGTAAGATTTAGCACACAAGATATATCATACCTTCTATGTCTAAGTAGTAGGAAATAAATCAAGATCTACTATGACAAACTAGCTGTAATAAGATTCAACTTATTTCCAAGTCCAAGTCCACATGAGATCATATGGTCAACAATACTGACATGTAATATCAGAATTTATAGATTCTCTTCTCTATATTTTTTTACATTTTTAATTGGATATTTTCTTTATGTATCATTCAAATGTTGTCTCATTTTCCAGTTACCTTCCTCCATGAAACCCCAACCCCATGCCCCATTCCCCTACTTCTATGAAGATGTTCCCCTTTCTAAGAAGTACCAAAGAACCAAAATGATGGTCTTCCTTCTTCTTGAGCTTCATGTAGTCTGTGAATTGTATCTTGAGTATTTCCAGCTTTTGCGCTAATTATCCACGTATCAGTGAATGACAACCATGTGTGAATGGTTAACTTTTGTGAATGGGTTAATTCACTCAGGACAATATTTTCTAATTCCATCAAATTGCCTAAGAATTTCATGAATTCATTGTTTTTAATAGCTGAGTAGTACGCCATTGTGTATATGTACCACATTTTCTGTATCCATTCCTCTGTTAAAGGACATTTGGTTCCTTTCCAACTTCTGGCTATTGTAAATAAGGCTGTTATGAACATAGCTGAGCATGTGTCCTTATATGTTAGAGCATCTTTTGGGTGTATGCCCAGGAGTGGTATAGCTGGGTCCTCAGGTAATACTATGTCTAATTTTCTGAGGAACAGCCAGATTGATTTCCACAATGGATGTACCAGCTTGCAATCCCTCCAGAAATGGAGGAGTGTTCCTCTTTCTCCACATCCTAGCCAGAAACTGCTGTTACCTGAGTTTTTGATCTTATCCATTCTGACAGGTGTGAAGTGGAATCTCAGGGTTGTTTTGATTTGCATTTCCCTGATGAGTAAGGATGTTGGACATTTCTTTAAGTGCTTCTTGGCCATTCAAGAGTCTACTGTTGTGAATTCTCTATTTATCTCTGTACCCCATTTTTAATAGGGTTATTTGATTCACTGAAATCAAACTTCTTGAGTTCTTTATATATATTGGATATTAGATCTCTATTGAATGTATGATTAGAAAAGATCTTTTCCCAATCCTGACAATGTGTAGATCAAATCATTCTATTCCATATTCAGTAGTTTATATAATCCTTTCCAATTTGTCTTTTTGTCCTATTGACAATGTTGTTTGCCTTATATAAGCTTTGCAATTTTATGAGGTCCCATTTGTCGATTGTTGTTCTTAGGGCATAAGTCATTGGTGCAATGTTCAGGAAAATTTCCCCTGTGCACATGTGTTGGAGGCTCTTCCCCACTTTCTCTTCTATTAGTTTCAGTGTATCAGTATCTATGTTGAAGTCCTTGACCAACTTGGACTTCTGCTTTGTACAGGGAGATAAGAGTGGATCAATTTGCATTCTTCTACATGTTGACTGCCAGTGGAACCAGCACCATTTGTTGAAAATGCTATCTTTTTTCCACTGGATGATTTTAGCTTCTCTGTCAAAGATCAAGTGAACATAGGTATGTGGGTTCATTTCTGAGTCTCCAATTCTATTTCTTTGATCTACCTGTTTGTCACTGTACCAATATCATGTAATTTTTATCACTATTGTTCTGTTGTACAGCTTGAGATCAGAGATGGTGATTCCCAAGAAGATCTTTTATTATTGAGAATAATTTTCACTATCCTGATTTTTTTTCTTTTTTGTTTTTTGATTTTTGATTTTTTTGTTATTCCAAATGAATTTGAGAATTGATTTTTCTAACTCTGTGAAGAATTGAGTTGGAATTTTTTGGAGATTGTATTGAATGTAGATGGCTTTTTGGCAAGATGGCCATTTTTACTATATTAATCCTGTCAGTCCATGAGCATGGGAGATCTTTCCGTCTTCTGAATTCTTCTTTGATTTCTTTCTTCAGAGACTTGAAATTCTTGTCATACAGATCTATCACTTGTTTGGTTAGAGTCACAACAAGATACTTTTTATTGTTTGTGATTATTATAAAGGGTGTCATTTCTCTAATGTCTCTCTCAGCCTGTTTATCCTTTGAGTATAGGAAGGCTACTGATTTGTTTGAGTTAATTTTATATTCAGTCACTTTGCTGAAGTTCTTTAGCAGCAATAGGAGTTCTCTGGTTGAGGTTTTGGGGTCAATTAAGTATACTATCATATCATCTTCAAATAGTAATGTTTTGACTTCTTCCTTTCCAATTTGTATCCTTTTGACCTCCTTTGTTGTCTAATTGCTCTAGCTAGAACTTCATGTACTATATTGAATAGATAAAGAGAGGGTGACTATAATTTTAGTGGTATTGCTTCAAATTTCTCTCCATACATTTTGATGTTGGCTACTGGTTTGCTGTATATTGTTTTTACTATGTTTAGGTATGGGCCTTGAATTCCTGATTTTTCCCAAGACTTGTAACATGAGGGAATGTTGAATTTCTTTAAATGCTTTTTCAGCATCTAATTAAAAATGATCATGTGGTTCTTTTCTTTCAGTTTGGTTACGTAGTAGATTACATTGCTGGATTTTTGTATATTGAAACATCCCTGTAATCCTGTGATGAAGGTTACTTGATTGTGATGAATGATCATTTTGATGTGTTCTGGGATTCAGCTGGCAAGAATTTTATTGAGTATCTTCACATCAGTGTTCATAAGGTAAATTGGTATGAAGTTATATTTCTTTGTTGGGTATTTGTGAGTTTTAGGTATAAGCAAAAAATGTGCCATTATAAAACAAATTGGGTACTGTTCCATCTGTTTCTCTTTTGTGGAAAAATTTGAAGAGTATTGTCATTAGGTCTTTGAAGGTTTGATAGAATTATCAACTAAACCCATCTAGTCCTGGTCCTTTTTTTTGTTTGTTTGTCTGTTTGTTTGTTTGGGAGAATATTAATGATTGTTTCTATTTCTTTAGGGGTTATGGGACTTTTATCTAATCCTGTTTTAAGTTAAATCTAGTATCTTTCTGAAAATTGTCTATTTCATCCTGATTTTTCAATTTTGTTGAGTATAAACTTTTGTGGTAAGATCTGATGATTTTTTAAATTTCCATGATTTTCATTGTTATGTCTCCCTTTTCATTTCTGATTTTAATAATTTGGATACAGTCTCTGTGCCCTCTGATTAGTCTGACTAAGGGTTATCTATCTTGTGAATTTTAACAAAGAACCAACTCCTGGTTTTGTTGATTCTTTGTATAGCTATTTTTGTTTATATTTGGTTGATTTCAGCCCTGCATTTCATTATTTCCTGCTGTCTACTCTTCTTGGGTATATTTGTTTCTTTTTGTTCTAGAGCTTTCAGATGTGCTGTCAAGCTGCTAGTTTATGCTCTCTCCAGTTTCTTTTCTGAAAGCACTCAGAGCTATGTGTTTTCTCTTAGGACTGTTTTCATTGTGTCTCATAAGTTTTGGTATGATGTTTCTTCATTTTCATTAAATTGTAGAAAGTCTTTCATTTCTTTCTTTCTTCCTTGAACAAGTTATCACTTAGTAAAGAGTTGTTCCGACTTCCACGTGTATGTGTGCTTTCTGTTGTTTTTGTTGGTATTGAAGATCAGCCTTAGTCCATGGTGACCTGATAGGATGCATGGAATTATTTCAATCTTCTGGTATCTGGTGAGGCCTGATTTGTGATGAACTATATGGTCAATTTTAGGGAAGGTACCATGAGGTGGTGAGAAGAAGGTATGTTCTTTTACTTTAGGACAAAATGTTTTATAAATATCTGTTAGATCCATTTGGCTCACAACTTCTGTTAGTTTTACTGTGTCTCTGTTTTGTTTCTGTTTCCATGATCTATCTGTTGCTGAGAGTGGGGTGTTGAAGTCTCCCACTATTATTGTGTGGGATACAATATGTGCTTTGAGATTTAGTAAAGGTTCTTTTATGAATGTTGGTGCCCTTGCATTTGGAGCATAGATGGTCAAAATTAAGAGTTCATCTTGGTAGATTTTTTTTCCTTTGACCAGTATGAAGTGTCCCTCCTTATCATTTTTAATAACTTTTGGTTGAAGGTTCATTTTATTTGATATTAGAATGGCTACTCCTACTTGTTTCTTGGAACCTTTTGCTTGGAAACTTGTTTCCTCCCTTTTACTCCTAGATAGTGTCTGTCTTTATCACTGAGGTGCATTTCCTGTATGTAGCAAAATGCTGGGTCCTGTTCACATATCCCACTCTGTTACTCTATGTCTTTTAATTGGGCAGTTGAGTCCATTGATGTTAAGAGATACTGAGGAATAATGACTGTTACTTTCTGTTTTGTTGTTAGAGGTGGAATTATAATTGTGTGGTTATCTTCTTTTCAGTTCTTTGAAAGAAGATTACTTTCTTGCTTTTTTCTAGGGTGTAGTTTCTCTCCTTTTGTTGGTATTTTCCATTTATTATCCTTTGTAGGATTGGATTTGTGGAAAGATATTGTGTAGTAATTGAGAGTTTTGCTGGGTATGGTAGCCTGGGCTGGCATTTATGTTCTCTTAAGGTCAGTATGACATCTGACCGGGATCTTCTAGCTTTCATAGTCTCTGGTGAGAAATCTGGTGTAATTCTGATAGGACTGCCTGCATATATTACTTGACATTTTTCCTTTTACAACTTTTAATATTCTTTCTTTATTTAGTACATTTGGTATTTTGATTATTATGTGGCGGGATCCTTAGGTTTGGTCTTCTCATTGTGTCCTGAATTTCCTGGATGTTTTGGGTTAGGAGTTTTTTGCTTTTTGCATTTTCTTTGACTGTTGTATCAATGTTCTCTATGACATGTTCTGCCCCTGAGATTCTCTCTTCTATCTCTTATATTCTGTTGGTGATGCTTGCATCTATGACTCCTGATCTCTTTCCTAGGTTTTTTAACTCCAGGATTGTCTCTTTTCATTATTTCTTTATTGCTTTTATTTCCATTTTTAGATCCTGGCTGGCTTTCTTCATTTTCTTCACCTATTTGATTGTGTTTTGATGTAATTCTTTAAGTGAGTTTTGTGTTTCCCCTTTAAGGGCTTCTACCCCTTTCCTGTGTTCTCTAGTATTTCTTTAAGAGAGTTATTTTTGTCCTTCTTAAAGTTTTCTATCTTTATCATGAGAATGATTTTAGATAGGAATCTTGCTTTTCCTGTGTGATTGTGTATCCAGGACTTGCTGGGGTCAAAGACTTTGGTTCTGGTGATGCCAAATAACCTTGGTTTTTGTTGCTTATGTTCTTATGCTTGTCTCCTGCCACCTGGTTATCTCTACTACTACCTGCCTTCACTATATCTGACTGGAGTCTGTCTTTCCTGTGTTCTTGCATGTTTCACAGCTCCTGAGTGTTCAACTGTCTGTGTGATGCTGTGATTCTAGGTTCCTGTGATCCTGTAATCCTGTGTGTGTCAGAGCTCCGGGGAGTCAAGCTGCCTCTGGGATCCTGAGATCCTGGTGTAACCAAGCTCCTGGGATCCTTGGATCCTGTGATACTGTGATTCTGAGCATGTTAGAGCCTCTGGGAGTGGAGCTTCCTCTGTGTATTATGGGATCGGCTGAGGAGTTCATGCCCAAGGTCTGCTCAGTGTACTGGATCAGACTGGAAGGTCCTGTGCCACTGGTACTTAGTGTTCCTAGTTCCTGGGATCCCTCTGGTCCCAGTTACTACTGGTTTTAGGGAAGATGTTGTATCCTCCTCACCTCTCATCCTATGATCTTTTGCATGTTAGAACACCTGGCAGTGGACCTTCTTCTGAGTGTTGTGGGACTGACTGTGGAGTTCACACACAAGTTCTGCTCAGGGCACTGACCCAGACCAGAAATGTCTCCTCTATATTTTTAAAGTGAATTAAATTCTGTACTCTGTTTTCAGCATTATCTATGGGCTCATTAATGTAAGTTGAGCTTTAGAATCATTCACCACTGACTCTAGCAATTCCTCACTTGAAATCCATGCTTACCCAGATTTCTCTATATGTATGAGAGTACTAGAAAGAATATATTTATTAGTTTCTGTGAATATACTACAAAGACAATAAATTTCAAACAAAATTGTTTTAAGTTATTACAATTTTACCTAAGAGCATGCATGAAGATTTTGAAATAACAAGTTGGAAATACTTTCTAACTGAAGAATTCTAATGTAAGGTGAATTTGTATATATTTATATATTTAAAATATTCTGTTTTGGTATTATTTTATTTATTAATTTATCTATTAACTTACCCATTAAATGTATGAGTGCTGTGCTAAATGGTACACCTGTGTGACAGAAGAGAGCATCATATCCCATTATAGTTGGTTCTGACCCACCATGGTTGCTGGTAATTGAACTCAAGACCACTGGAAAAGCAGCCAGTGCTCTCAAAAGCTGAGATATCTATCCAACCCCACATTTTGAGTTTTATATACAAGAATATTTTAGCTCTCTGGGCTGGTGTCCTGAGCAGACCTTGGGTATAAGCTCTGCAGTCAGTCCCACAACACCCAGAGGAAGCTCCACTCCCAGGTACTATGACACTCTCAGGATCAGAGGTGAGGAAGACCTAACATCTATCCCAACACAAGGAGTAACTGGGACCAGCGGGACCAGGCACACAGGAACTCAACCAGCAAAGTGGCTTGAGTTCCTTCTGGTCTGTCTGGGCTGGTGTCCTGAGCAGACCTTGGGCACAAGCTCTACAGCCAGTCCCACAACACCCAGAGGAAGCTCCACTCCCAGGTGCTCTGAAACTCTCAGGATCAGAAGTGAGGAGGACCCAACATCTGTCCCAACACTGGGAGCTACTGGGACATTTGGGACCAGGCACACAGGAACTCTGCCAGCAGAGTGGCTCAGGTTTATTCCAGTCTCTCGGGGCTGGTGTCCTGAGCAGACCTTGGGTCCAGGCTCCTTAGTCAGTCCCACAGCACCCAGAGGAAGCTGCTGCACTCCCAGGTGCTCTAACAAGCCCAGGGTCACAGGATCCGAGAATCACAGGGTCACAGAAACTGCCTGACTCTGAGGAGTTCTGATACAACCAGGAACACAGGAAGGACTGACTCCAGTCAGAATTAGCAAGGGCAGGTAGCACTAGAGATATCCAGATGGTGGGGGCAAGTATAAGAAAATAGACAACACAAACTAAGGTTACTTGGCATCATCAGAACTCAATTCTCCCATAATAGCAAGTCCTGGACACACCATCCCATCGGAAAAGCAAGATTCAGATCTAAAATCACTTATCATGACGATGATACAGGACCTTAAGAAAGACATAAATAGCACCTTCAAAGAAATACAGGAGAACACAGGTAAAGAGCTAGAAGCTCTTAAAGAAGAAACACAAAAATCCCTTAAAGCACTACAGGAAAACACAATCAAACAGGTGAAAGAAATGAACAAAACCATCCAGAATCTAAAAATGGAAATAGAAACAATAAAGAAATCAGAAAGAGAGACAACCCCGGAGA
>JADRCD010070719.1:0-11228 GCA_019843815.1 Montemys delectorum | reverse complement strand
CACACACACACACACACACACACACACACACACACACACACAGTGTCTTTACATGTATTTAGTGTCTTGGG
Source organism: Montemys delectorum (assembly GCA_019843815.1). Lineage (NCBI taxonomy): Eukaryota > Metazoa > Chordata > Mammalia > Rodentia > Muridae > Montemys > Montemys delectorum. The sequence goes on along the minus strand of JADRCD010070719.1, from coordinate 11,157 downwards.
TTAGTTCTTTGGCGAACACCACCACCAAAATGGTGACTATGAGGAATTTCATAGGAAAAAAAGACCCCAAAACAAAACAAAGACAAAAGCAAAACCCACCACCACCACCAACAAAAAACCCTTTGGGTCTCTGCTCTCAGAGAATGTGTTCTCATCAGGAATATACTGCAGGAGATCTTACAAAAAGAGTAATAGACTTCTTGTTTAATGAACCGTTCTTTAGTCAGATCATTATTGTATCAAACTGATGACACAATCAAGGTGTGGTTTGCAGTGTTTTCTTTAGTAAACCATATTTGGTCTCACACACTATTGGTTTGGAAAGTTTGTCTCCCACTTTGTACAGACAATGCTCTGCTTTAACATTTTAATGGGGCGTTGTGTATTCTAAATGGGCCTTTATATAACACTGGAGAATGTCTTCCTCAGACAGTGCAAGAGTTCCAAGGATGACCTGGATTGGATTGAACAGATGGTCATTTTTAAAAGTTCCTTTTGTATTTTTAAACATTTAGCTTTAGATATCAAAGTTTTGTTGAGCTAGGCAGATAAATTGGACACTTGGGGTAATTGTCTGCAAAGACAAACCATGTCCATTTGAACGCCCTTACAGGGGCAGAGAGTGAGGCCTGTCCTGATCTCGCTGTGATCTAAATATCAGATTCAATAACAGCCAGTGAAAAGTGCTTAGATTCACACATCAGGCAGTTTGAGGCAAGTGAAGAGCCAAGCAGCCTTGAAAGGTGTCTTCCTGAGGATTTGTCCTCCAGACTTTATGTAACTTTATGAATATTTTCTCTTAATGGTCAATCCCATTTCAAAATATAGGAAGTACTAGTGAGCTTACTTTTTATACTTTTATACTGTTTATACTGATTTGGGATTTATGATGTTTTGTGTTTGTAAAGGAATTGCCTGTCTTAAAAGTACTTTAGTACTCTTTTTAATTAAAAAAAATACATGTTAAGTGTCCAGATGAAAATCCAGCCATGGTTCCTAGGACACCGTGATACCTCAGTGGACTAGTAGATTTCCAGCATCTTCTGACCAGATATTTAACCTTGTCGTTAAACACAACCTTGACCTGACTTGAGTGACCCGATTCACACTAATGAAAGTCACAAGAGAATCATGACAACCCATAAGACCTGCTCATTAATTTATAATTAGAGGATAGGAAACACAATTGACCAGCATACTATATTTGAGAGTAAAAAATAAATGCAGATGTGAAAAGGTATCTTGGTAAATCATAAGCAATGTGGAGTCTGAGCTCTTCTGCCAGCTTCAGAGGTTCCTTTCCCATGGTAGAATAAGCCTAAGATGATGTCAGTTTTTTTTAACAGTATATGTATAAGATTATGTTTCTTTACATTAATGTTATATTTATGACATTTTCTGAATAACCCTTAATTTTCTTAATTGGAGACTAAGAATAGTCTTATTTAATCGGCAACATCTTACTAATAAACTATCCTTGTGTTATCTGAGACTGGCCAGTTCCTGAAATTTTTTATTACCTTTTATTTGTTTATTCTGTGTGTATGTGTGGGCACACACATGCTGTGGTATGGATGTAGAGTCCACAGAATAGCTTCTAGGGGTCAATTCCCTCCTTACAACATATGGTTCCATGGATAGAACTCAGGTGGTCAGGGCTAGTGGCAAGTGCCTTTCTTTGCTGAGCTATCTTGCTGGCCCAACTTGCTAGTTTTATTTTGTGTGTGTGTGTGTGTGTGTGTGTGTGTGTGTGTGTGTGTGTGTATGTGTGTGTGTATAGTGTATATATATACATATATATATAGTATATATATATGCTAGCTGCAGTATTTATATTTTGGAGGAAAGAATTATTTGGATTCATATTGTATTGAATATTTTCTATTAATAGTCAATCCCATTTCTAAATATAAGAAGTACTAGTGAACATTTTGTTTATACTTTTATACTGTTAATACTGATGTGGGATTTATGATGTTTTGTGAATATTTTTTTTCTGTTAGAACCCATGTGGCATATGACAAAGAAAGGAAGAAGAGTACCTGTGTGTACAATTCACCTTTCTTTTCCTGGATGGTGACACATTTCTGATGTCCTTGAGGAACATTGAGAATTGGGTAAGTTAGGTGAGGTTGGAGAATAATGTCACTCCTAATCGCCATGTATGAGAGTTTGAAAAGATGTGATAATATAATTTTTTCAATAAACACACACACACATACACACACACATACACACACACACACACACACACACACCTACCTTTAAAATAATGTTATAGGGCTTCTATCTGGTCAGGGTACTTGAGAAGCCAAGGGTATTACTTAGCTTCATAGTAGGATTTTTGCATATTTACAGGTGACAGTTTCAGAGGTTCAGTCCATTTTCATTCTGGCATGAAGCATGGCAACATCCAGGCAGAAATGGTTTTGGAGAAGACAAGAGTTCTACATCATAATCTGAAGGCAGCCAAGACAAGACTCTTTCTTCTGCCCTGGGTAGAGCTCAAAGGTCCAGAGAATTCTTAATAGAGGAAACTTAAATGGTTGAGAAACACTAAATGTTCAGTATCCTTAGCCATCAGGAGAATGCAAGTTGAAACTTACTTTGAAATATCTTATATCACTCAGAATGGCCATGATCAGTAATACAAATGAGAGCTCATACTGGCAAGAATATGGAGTAAGGGGAACACTTGACTGCTGCTGGTGAGAGTGCAAACTTGTGCAACCACTATGGAAATTACTGCAGTAGTTCCTAAAGAAGCTGGGGGGAAAGGCTACCTCTACCTCAATATACAGGTATATCTCTTTTGGGCATACACCCAAAGGATGCTATATCTTACTACAGTGATACTTGCTCAACCTTGTTCATTGTGTCTCTATTCTAAATGGACAGAATGTAGAAACAGTCTAGATGTCCATCAGAGGATGAATTGATAAAGAAAATGTGGTATATTTATACAATGAAATATAATTGAACTGTCTAAAAATGAAGTCATAAAATTTGCATGTAAATGGATAGAGCAAGAAAAAAAATCATCCCAGACTCCAAACAACAAATATGGTATTAGTTTGCTTATATGTGGATATTAGCTGTTATGTCTTCAATAAGCAGTCTATAATCCATATAACAACAGAAGTTAGGTATAGAGTAAGAAACTAAGGGGAGGACTGGACCACCCTAGAAAGGGGAAACAGAATTGATAGTTATGGGTGGATGGGGTAAGAGGAGACTGTGAAACAATCAAAAAGGGAGGTGGAAGCAAAAGGAGGGTGATGGAGGGGATATACGGGAGGGCCATTTGATGGGTTGTATGGAAACCTACTACAGTAGAAGCTTCTTAAAAATATATACATATATGAAAGAAATCTAAATGGAATTACCAAATAATGAGTGAGACAAAGCTCCAACTAGACACCTTTTGCCACTGAATGAAGCTTCTAGTGCCAAGAATTGGTTACAGCTAATTGTCCCAATGGAAACTCTAAACAACTCTTCAGACTATTGTCAAGGCTCTCAAAAAACGGATGCTGAAGACAAAACCTACACCAGAGAAATTGAGCTACTGCTTACCTAGAGCCTTCACCTCTACTGACTAATGTTCAGGGTGCTGGAAGGTACTCTGCACTTTACCAAATGAGAAATCCAGCTCCAAGTCCTTCAATCTACAATGTTGACTTGCCTGCAAGATGTGCTAGTACAGTAGTGAAAAAAGAGCTTATTGGAGTAACCAACCAATATCTGGTTGGATTTATGACCCACTCCATGAGATGGAAGTTATCTGTGACACTGTTCAGATGGCCAAGCCCCTGAGATTGGATGGGCCAGAGACCTAGGAGAAAACCAAACACTATTGTTCTGTTAAAGGAACATAGCCATAAAAATGACTCCTAATGACATTCTGCTAGATCAATCCCTTGCTCAGCCATCACCAGGGAAGCTAACTCTTATAGTAGATGGTAACTAACACGGAGTCTCAAAACTGGACAACGTGCAGAGAGTGAGAGATTTTGGAACACTCTGTCCTAAACAGGATGCCTTCATTAACAGCTGTCCAGGGCTCTGGGAGCCATGTGGAAGAAGAAGCAGAAATATTGCAAGAGCCAGGGAGAATGACAGACACCAAGGAAAGAAACAGTGCCTTTCACACACAAGACAACTATATATAGGAACTCACAGAGACTGTGAGTGCATGCACAGGGCCTTCATGGATCTAAGTCAGATAGGATCCCAGTGATGAGAGAGTAAATAGACACCTCATCCTATCCCTAACCAAGAAGCTACCTCCAATTGATACCTGCTTGCAAAGGAAAATATAGTTTTCTCCAAGGAAATCTCACTGGGTCTATTAGCCACATTTAAGAATAAGCACCACACCCAGCAATAGACGGCCAACACAAAATGAACTCAGTGGTACTTTTGTAGGCATGTTATCGCATACTGCTTTTTGGGGCACTGTTATTTTAGTGGTCTATTCATTGTATATAATGGTTTCTTGTTTTGTGTTTTTATAGTGTGTGTATGTGTGTGTGTATTTCTTGTGTTTTTTTTTAAATTCTGTTTTGTTGTTGTTTGCCTGTTTGTTTTCTAAAGAGAAAGAGAAAGAAGGGTGTGCAGTTAGGTGAGTAGTGGAGGCTTTGGGTGGACTAGGGGGAAGAAAAAAGTCTGATCAGAATATATGGCATGAAAAAATTTTCAAGAAAAATTCACAGATTTTTGGGTTTAATGTCAGTACTTTTTTTTAATTAGGTATTTTCTTTATTTACATGTACATTTTCCCTTTCCCATTTTCCCCTCCAAAACAAACAAATAAACAAACAAACAAACAAACGAAAGCAAGAAAAAACCCCTTTTGCCTCCCCCTTCCCCATGCCTGTCACCCCACTTTCTCCCACTTATTGGCCCTGGCATTCCCCTACACTGGGGCACAAAACCTTCACAAGGCCGAGATCCTTTACTCCTATTGATGATCGAATTTGCAATCCTCTACTATATACTTGCTTCCAGTACATTCAATCCCACACTGTATAGTCCTTGATTGATGGTTGGGTCCCTGGGAGCTCTGAGGGTACTAATGTCAGTAATTTAAGCCTTACAGTGTCAAGAAATCTACTGCAAGTAGTCAAAACAAGAGTTAAAGTGAGAAAAATGTATGATCATCCTTACAGATACCCAAAAAGGAACATTAACACTATTTATTGCCCAATTTCGACTTTTAAAAGTCTTTATAATATTAATAATTGTATTTTAAATCAAGAACCAGAATCATGAATGAGGAAACACTGTGGATGAATTTTCATCAAAATCAGAAACAAGGCAACGGTGCTATTTAAAAGTGTTTTCAAAGCTAGTGTTTAATGCAATCAAACACAAGAACGGAATAAGACATGTAAGTGATTTCCAAAGGTAGTGTTTAGTGCATCTAAACACAAGAAAGAAATAAGAAGCTTAAGTATTAGATGGCAGAAAACAAATCATACATTTATTTATAGATATGACTTGACATTTGGTGAGTTAGTGGTATATGACTAATTCTAGCCCCTGGGAGAAGAGGTCGCATGATTATGGCAATTTCAAGGCAGGGCTACATAGCCATACTTTATTTAAAAGAAAAAGACAAAGCAACAAAGCACTCACAAACAAACAAACAAACCAAAAAAAAAAAAAAGGAAAAAAAATAAGAAATGCACAAGAAAACAAAACGAAAAAGCGACGTGTAGGGAAAGAGTGTAAATAAGCCATCAGTCATACAATTAATTTGTGCAAAGAACAACACCACCACAAAGCTGTCCTGTGACTAAAACTCAGCTGGAGACAGGAGCGAGGAGGGTTTTGCCTTATTATTTATTACTGCATTTCCTGAGATACCCACTAAGGTTTTGTTGCTTGATTATTTTAAAAAGAAGTAATTTTCTTGTAGGTTAAGGAACAATAATGCGTCCTGACGTGATGAACCGGCATCTAGCTGAGTCTCAATCAAAATTATTTCCTTCCTTTGGAAAGCTCTCACTTCATGCTTGCTCCTAAATTGGAATTAAACTCTGAGGTAAGGCTCCAGTCGGACCTGCATTACATCTCTGATGGCCTTTCTTGAAGCTTGTAGATGAATAAGCCAGTAAGAGCATGACCAGGACTGGAGCAGCACTTAAAGAGCCAGGATAAAGAGAACAGAGGGAGAGAAGCTGTGAGTGCTTCAGCATCTCAGTTAGTTCCAGCCTTTTCTGTTCCCTAGGTACCTATTATAGTGAAGATTTGGGTACTTATCTTTGGGGCATCTGCCCCAGGGAATAAGGACTAGCAGTCTTTCTTGGCCAAGGACCATGCTTATCAGACCTTTTCCAGTTCAAAATCCACCCAATAGACAGCCACCCCAGGCCCATCAGCTACAAACTGCTCTCCTAGAACATTTTTATCTAAAGAATCAACTAAAGCAAAGAAAACCTTTACCCTATTTAAGCCTATAAATTTTGGCCAACAATTTGGGAAATTTATTAGGTATCAACAAGGCAGAGACTCATTTTGAGGATGAAGTATCCTGCATTGACTTAACTCTATTGCCTTCTTCCTTCTCTTTCCTGATCTGTCTCTCATCCTCTTCCACTCTGTTTCTCTTCTCTTTAATCCTGAGCTTCTTTTTTTTTTTGATAAATATGGGCCTTGAGATATTCATAAACTTGACAGAAACAGTATGGTTGATTAATTAAGATGTACTCCAAAAATAGGGCTTTCTGGTTTCCTAAGAATCCTGACAGCCTGATACACTGAGACACAGTATAAGAAGAATGACTTAAACACCCATGCTTCCAAGTGCCTCTCCCTACAGCATACATTTTGCAATTCTCTCCTGTGGGTTGACTGCTCATAAGAAGCTACTTAAGAATGGGATTATTCTACCTCAACTAGCACGGAATGAAAAGAACAACAGAAACCTATTTTGCAGTTGGCTGATCATTCAAAATCATTCCACCTTAAAATGTCAGCTAATAACATGTTAGGAGGGAGAGATTTTTAAGTACTTTGACTTTATTATTAGACTTTGCTGTAATTGTTACTCCATTTCAACAAAGTAAGCCAAAATATATTATATAAGCCTTCTTATTTGAAGACTGAATTTCTATCAGTTGTATCCTAGCCAGATGCTGGATTCATAATGTCCAAAATCATAGGAACAATTAGTTCTCAAATAGTGCTTTCTCAATTGGGCATTGGCCTTTACTTCTTCTGTGGTCTCTGAAGCTGTACTAACCTTTGAATACATTTAACAATCAATAATCTTTGGACATAATTAGCACTTCATTTGTAAGGAGATAGGATGCTGAGAGAATAGCCTATTGGAAAAGACACAATTGGAAGACACATAATGGTTATTCATTCTAAAATGTAACGAAGCTAGGTGTCCTAGCTATTTTTGTACCTGAAAGAGAGATAAGCATCCAGGATGATAGCTTTAGCTAATTTTTTTTAGCCGTTACAATTTGCTAGGCACTCCTGCTAGTGCATTGCAATAATCATACTCATAATTCATAGCCACCATGTCAGAGAGTCCCTCTTGTTATCCTAAATTTTCACACAAAGAAAATTCATAGAGTTTAAATGACTTATGTATACAAATAGAAGCAGAAACAGAACTTTTCCTGTATGGTCTGATTAGAAACCTCAAATGCATAGTTCTTTTGAATATTTCATCAGCATGTATTCATCAACATGGGTTTCATTATGACCTTTTCATGCACTTGTGTTTTGATCATATTTACCATCCATTGCCCCGTTCCCTGGCTCCTATTGAGTACCTTACTCTTCCAAACTAATATCTGTCCCTTCTACTTTCATGTCTTCTTTTCTGTGAGCTATGAGTTTCATTAGGGTTGCTTACAGGAGCATGGGTAAAGATCTATTCAAAGAAGCACGGACAATTCTCTCCACTATCCACTATTAATTGCTTATATAGTTTCAGAGAGAAGTGGGACCTCATGGACTCCCTCCCTCTCCATTACAGGATGTTTATTGGCCTAATAATTTAGTGCAGATCTTCTGTATGTATTCACAACTGCTATGACTTCAAGGTATAACATCTGTCATGCCTAAAAGATAATGTACTACAACACTTGACTCTTTCTTCCATCCATTATATTAATTTTGCTCTCTTTTGAAAGGTTCCCTGAGCCTTGGAGGGGTGATATAGGTATCCCATTTGTAAACAGACATTCAGTGGTCACTTATTCTCACACTTTAACTAGTTATGAGTCTCTGAAGTAACTTCTACATACTGCAAAAATAAATTTCTCTCACCAAAGCTGACAGCGACACTAATCTACTTGGTACAAACATAAATATTTAGAAGGAAACTCATCAAGCACATTATGTCTATATAGCAAAACAATAGCAGTATCTCCCCCCCACCTCCAGGGCCTATGACTTCCCCAGCTTTGGGCTTTTAACCTGTGCTACAGTACCAGAAGTGAATTCTCTCCTGTATATGTTGGCATCGTGGTGGTCTCAAATTCAATCAGAAAGAGGTTGTTCACTCCCATAACATATGTATCACTATTGCACTAGTGGGTACATGTGCCTTGCAGGTTGGTGATACAGGCAGGGTCCACGGCTCAGTAAGACTATTGTTGATAATTGCTCCCCATTAGCTTGTTTAGTACCTTCCAACACTGTGAGGGTTAGCCTGCGGGAAAGATGCTTTCTCCTCAGTTCCATTTAGATTTCTTTATGTCCTCCTACCAGAGTGGATAGTATCTTCAGCAATAGGGTTTTGTAACCCAGGTCTTATGAGTAATGAAGAGCAGCAATTGTTTTGGGAGTTCCAGGATCCTGACTAAAGAACTTGCATGGTAGAAACCTACCTCTAGCATCAGGTTTTTCATTTAGTAACCTATGCATGCATTTAGTGAGTAGCTTTATTCACCCTCACAGTGCTCAAACTCATAACACTTAGGCAATTATTACAAACAATATAAAGTCAACGATGTTCTTGGGTAGCAATAAAACTAGTAATGAAAAAAACATACCAGATCACAATGCAATGTGTGTCTAGAGACACAGAGCTAAACTCATTCCTTGGCAAGAACTTATTCCATCATCTTATAACAAAAATTTTAAAGGAGAGAAATGCACAGATTTTGGAACTTAAATTCTCTGAATGCTAAACAAATACTAATAATGTCTTGATCCATTTGGGGTTCTATAATAAAATGCTTTGATGAGTAATTAAAAACAGATATAAAACAGAAATTAATTGCTCATGGAAGTGAAGCCTGGAAGTCTAAGACCAAGGCACTGGCTGATTCACTGTATGGTGAGGGCTCACTTTCGTAGATGGTACCTTCTGTGTCCTTATACCTCAGAAGGGCAGGCAAGCTTCCTTGGGTCTCTTTAACAAAGCCACTAATTCCACAATCATGACCAAGAGAAAGAATCTGGCTCACATAATGGATGGATTATTGGTGTCCTTCCTATAAATGAAGGTTCTGAGAAGAAGAAAGGAGGGAAAGCAGAAGAAGAGGGGGAAGAATTTAAGTTGAGCCAAGCTGAGCTGTTGGAACTGGAATATCCTGAGAGAATTCCACTGTAATTGTTGATCTTCTGGATCTGGAATTAGACTATGAGGTATGTGTTATGAAATTCAGATATGGATGTTAGCTTTCAGGCCCTCAGGGGGTGGATCAGCTAGCTGGAAAATTACCAAACCTGGCAAATGAAAGGGAGAAATGGAGGCAATCAGGATTCTCATATAATAGAGATCAAATGTTTATCACATAGCGTGGAAAAAGGAGGACTTTTGTGCTCAGTGGGTGTCTGTGTTACTGGAGGTGGGGTGAAGGAAGCTAGGAGTCTGTCATCCTGTTATTTTGTATTATTTTTAGGTCTGAAAGAGCTGTTGGTATTCCTGAATTTTAGAGGGGCTACCTTTCTATCTCTTCTAAGCTGTTTATCCAGTTCTATTGGCCAGAGCCTGGCAGTAGAGGCTCCTTAGGCATGCACACTAAGAGGCAGCATACTAGAGTTAAAGAGCATGGGTTGATTTCAGAGACCTAATGATTGTCATGGTTACCTAGTCATTAACATGGCCAACAAGTGCTGCTTGAAATGCATTACAGTGCCTGAGTCTTGGGAATACTTTTTCTATCGACATTTTTATAGATGCAATTTACTTTTTGCAAGGTGCTGTAGCTTGTCTTATTCTTTTAAGCACTAGATATATGCCTTTTAATTATAAGAAGAAGCCTTGTGGATAGCATGTAATAAAATGAATTACAGGAACAAATTTCCACATGAAGTACTTTCCACAGTAAAGTATTAGTGACATTATCAAGGACTCAAGGACCTGGTAGTACCACCTGACTTTTGTTCTCATGCTTTGTTTTTCTGACTATCACTGATCTTTGTGATAGTACAAGATCTTTAATAATCAAATATCCAAACACAAGACAGACATCCTATCCCTGCGCATGTCTTAAAGAGAATAGAAAATCTCCTTAATCCAACAAGATATGGACAAGGATGTTTTTCCAACCAAGTCTGTTAGACAATGTACTATAAATAACAGAAATGGTACAGATGAAAGGAGTAACTAAAGCTTGTGACCTGTGCTGGCCAGGTAGGAGAATTATAAGTCTGAAAATCCAGGCCAACCAGGGCTATATAATAATGCCTTGTTTAAAAACCAAATGATACCAAACTCAACCAAACAACCAAACAACAAAACATCAATTAAGAAGCCAAACACTGATCGTTTTCCATGGTAGTACATATACCTCTATCTAATTTCTTTTAAAGTAATTGGAGAATTATTTATTGAATGAATGCTTATTCATTTTTGGTGTGGAAGATTGATCCTAGGAATACATTTATACCAGTTGAACTGGCTAGCTTTATGTCAACTTAAAACAAGCTAGAGTCATTTGAAAAGAAAGTTCAATTGCGAAAATGATCCCACTAGATTGGTTGGTGGGTAAACCTGTGGTATATTCTCTTGATTGATGATTGAAGTTAGATGGCCCCGACACTGGCAAGTAGATGGCTACCCATTCGCAGGTAGCCCTGTATGGTATAAGAAAGCAGCCTGAGAAACCCACTGAGGACAAGCCGGTAAGCAGCACCCCTCTATGACCTCTACCTTAGTTTCTGGGGTGTGACCCGAGAGTT
>JADRCD010070717.1:0-13256 GCA_019843815.1 Montemys delectorum | reverse complement strand
CCCTACCTATTCAATATTGTACTTGAAGTTCTAGCCAGAGCAATTAGACAACAAAAGGAGATCAAAGGGATATGAATTGAAAAGGAAGACCTCAAATTATCACTATCTGCTGATGATAAGATAGTATACTTAAGTGACCCCAAAAATTCCACCAGAGAGCTCCTAAACCTGATAAACAACTTCAGCAAAGTAGCTGCATATAAAATTAACTCAAGCAAATCAGAAGCCTTCCTCTACACAAAGGATAAACAGGCAGAGAAAAAAATTAGGGAAAAAACACCCTTCACAATCATCACAAATGTTTGGTCGTTTAGTCCCTGGGAGCTTACAATCCACAAAACACAAGAAACTCAAGAAGAAAGACCAAAGTATGGATACTTCATTCCTTCTTAGAAGGGGGAACCAAATACCCACGGAAGGGATTGGAGAAACAAACTATGGAACAGAGACTGAAGGAAGAACAATCCAGAGACTGCTCCACATGGGAATCCTTCTCATATTTAATCATCAAATCTAGACACTATTGTGGATTCCAGCAAGTGCCAGCTGACAGGAGCCTGATATAGCTGTCTCCTGAGAGGCTCTGACAGTGCCTGACTAATACAGAAGTAGAGGCTCACAGTCATTCATTGGACTGAGTACATGGTCCCCAATGAAGGAGCTATAGAAAGGACAAAAGGAGGTGAAGGGTTTGTGGCCCTTTAGGACGAACAACAATATGAATTAACTAGTACCCTCAGAGCTCCCAGGGACTAAACCACCAGCCAAAGAGTACACATGGAGGAACTCATGGCTCCAGCAGCATATGTATAGCAGAGGATAGCCTAGTCGGTCATCAATGTGAGGAAAGGCCTTTGGTCCTGTGAAGGTTCTATGCCCCAGGATAGGAGAATGCCAAGGCCAGTAAGTGGGAGAGGGTGGGTTGGTGAGCAGGGGGAGGAGGTGGGAACAGGTTTTTTTTTTTTTCAGAAGGAAAACCAGTAAAGGAGATATCATTTGAAATGTAAATACAGATAATATCTAATAAAGAAATGCCCATAGTTTAATAAAAAAAATTCTAGCAGATGATAAGATCTTTCAGAATACCTGGCATACCACCTCAGATCCCCCCCCACCACCATAATAAAGGGAAACATGAACTTTATTCTTCAAGTGAGAAAATTGATACATAGGAAGGTCAAAAGTTCTTACTGTGCCAATATTACCAAAATCTAGGGTAAACAAAACTAGTGTAGAGATGATGGTACCAGTTGACCTGATCTAAATAAGGAACATCAAAATATCTACTTAAAGATCCTCAAGGGTAATTCCAAATGTTGGAAGTCTGTAAGTCATGTGGTATGTAATTCAGAAGCATGCAAAACAGAGTTTAGCTTTTCCTAAAACTTACCAGATAATGTGATGATAATAAGATGCACTGGATAGCTACATTTTTGTAGTAGATGCTGAGAAAGAACATTTTTCTTTTTGAGACAATAACAAAATACTTTGTATTGAGCAACTTAAAGAGAAGAGAAAATTTTGCAAGCTAGGTATGGTGGCACATATCTATATTCTCAGCACTCAGACATTTAAAACAGGAAGATGTGAGTTTGATAGTAGTATAGGATATATAGAAATTTTTAGGACAACGTGGAACTCATAGAAAGATTATATTTGAAAACCAAACAACAACAAAAATTGAAAATTTCCTTTTCAAAATTCTGAAGCCCAAGGAAATCTAAGATCAAGGCATTGTTTGAGTGTCTGCTAAGAAATCTCTTCTCCCCTTACAAGATAATGCCTGGTTTTTCTAGCCTAAGAGAATGACATTATGGCCTCATATAACAGAAGAAACAGAAAGGCACAGTAGGGAGTGAAGGGAGCATAATACAATTACCAGAAGCTTTTTTTTTTTTTTTAAAGAAATCCATTTTTTTTTCTAGGAAAGGAGAAACCTCATGATTTAATCATTCCCAGTAGACTCTATATCTTAATACCACTCCAATGGACTTCAAGACATGAATTTTGAAGAGCAGCCAGACTATAAAAGAAAGGGAATCAGAAAGAATCTAAAGTTGTAAGCAAACATTATATGGGCAATACTAGCCATGTCTATCATTCTTTTCCCCTCCCATTTCTCTCCTTTCTTTCTCATAGCATCTGGGAAAATGACACAAGATCATAGCAAAACAGAAGACTACTTCATAATTTGCTCCATATCCTACTCTTCTGGGATTAGTTCTCCTCAAATTAATGGTCTACTCATATGTTTTCTTTACAAATCCCCCCAAATCCACTTAATGCAGTTAAGACTCTCCAACTGAGTTTCTATCAAAACTCACTGTAGAAAAAAAGATACCAAGTGAAAGCAAAACTGCACGTCTGGCCTCATGAAGGGTGAACTATTTGGATAACATATTGGACTTTTCAAATACCTTCTATTTTCTGCTGAGGCAGCTGACTTGCTGAGAACACATTCTTAGAGAAGCAAAAAGTTAAGTGCTCTATTCCAAATCCTCAGTGGGGCAGTGTGCTTGACAGAACATCAACTAGAGGCAGCCAATTAATGTAGTTTTTACCATGACAACCAGTGCATCTTCCTAAAAATCAGTGGGGTTCGTACATGCAAGGGGGAGAAGGAAGAGTGTCAGAGAATGTGCTGACTTTGAAAGACTCCTTTTTGAAATGAGCCTATATTATTCATTTCCTCGATATGTCTAGAAAAGGAGGAATTATTCCTGTCAATGGTATGACATTTGTTTAGCTCATGCACGTGTAGTTTCTTGATGGAGGAAAGCATCAGCAAGAGCAGGAATTTTAGAAAGAACTATGGTTACATGTACAGTTTGTAAATAAGCTGGGGCTGTGCCATACGACAAAACTGATCCAAGCACATCTCTGCAAATATTGTTCAAATGAGGAGGTACAGACATTACTGAAATTTTCATCTGAGGATTAAGAGGTGTTATTTTTCTTTCTTTACTCATCAGTGAACAATTTTGAAGCTTTGTTACAGAAATACCCACATTTTAAATGTTCATGCTGCCCTCCTCCATACCAATTCAAAAACTGACTCAATTCCCTTTTTCTATGAAGACTTCTCTCCAAGAATCTTTCTTTCAGAATTCTTATTGGAGAATTCTATAGTTGAACATTGAATTTCATGTTATTTTAAAATAATAATTGAAACTTTGATTTCACTTTCCCAGTTTGACCATATTTTTTTTAGTGCCACACTATATTGACTTATAGGAAACACATAGTACACATCTACATAGTACTTAATTACTTGAAGGTTGACTATGTCATCTTGAACTATTGTAACAGTCTATAAAGCTGTTCTTCTATGATCTCCATTGCAAACAGATGGAAGAAGACATCAGTCAATAAGAATTGGTTTTTATCATGGACTTCCTCCTACATATTGATAATAAAATAAAAGATATGCCATCATTTGTAATCTAGTACTGCAAGATATCACAGCTTATTCCAGAAATAATAGTCTTACATCATGCCTTAATTTAATCCTTCCTTTAAATTTCAGCTAACTTTGTCTGATTCTTTCACTATTTTTCACTATAATGATTCCCACATTACTATTTTTCAACTATCAAAGAATTTTATCATTCCTCTTTTCACATGCCACTTTTTACCTTATAAGTTATTTATGTATTTATTTCCACAGGCCTAGTAGACAAAGAGTGACATGACAGGTACATAACACTAGTAATAACTTATAACACTTGTTATAGTTTATACTTAGTGAACATGTACTAAATATGCCATGAATGCATTTTTGGTTTAATCTTCTAAACAATTTTGTTAAGATAAATATTGCTCAAACATGTCAAACTTACAGATTGAAAACTAAGACCTTAAAAGTGTAAAGAATGTCTACAGGAAGATATGGTTAACCATAAGTACTATATAGAGAATGTAGTGATGAATAGTTCTAACAGTCATACTATTAATTCTCTATAATCAAATTAAACAGGAATATAAGACATTATAATAATGATTATCTTTGATTACAGATTTTCTAGTCATCACTTCTCCTTTAGACCATGAATACTCTTCCATAAGAATCCACAAGCTCCATCTACTGTTTGACTGTGGGTGTCTGTATCTGTCTGAGTCAGCTGATGGGTAGAGCCTCTCAGAGGAAAACTTGCCCCTGTTTGCAAGCATAACAGAGTATCATTAATACTGTTGGGGACTAGTGCTTGCCTAGGGGATGAGTCTCAAATTGGGTCAGTTATTGATTGGCCATTTCCCTCAGTCCCTGCAGTATCCTCCATGACTGCACTTCTTGTAACAGGAAAAATTTGGGGTTGAACATTTTGTCAGTGGTTTGGTGATCAACCAAAAATATTAATGCTGACCAAAGTAAGAAAACCTAGTCCAAAGGCATTGTCTAATTTACAGTAATCCAATGGAGCAAAAGGCCAAGGGATAAATGCTAATAAATAACATTTATTTCAAACAGCTTTTTCCAAAGCTCTACTAAATACCAGAAATCAATAGATCAACACTACTAGGACAAAATGCAATGCCCAGACACTCTACAGGTCAGACACTCGGAGCCAGCCCTTTACTACCTCCTTATATCATCCTAAGTTTGCCTTCAACATACTAATGCCAACAAGCTTCTTCAGCTACCCACCATGCTGATCCCCTCACAGATACTCTAGAATTCCTACCAGGACTCTGAAGGCAATCATTCCAATCCAACTAGAACTCTTAATGCTACACAGCCATATCTTGATCAGGAAGGCTAAGACTATGATCATGACCAAAGCCTTGAAGAGTATTAACAAATATTTTCTTTACTAATCTTATGAGGAGAAAAGGAATATGCTGAGAAACTTATGAAACTGTAGAGCCAATGGTAGTGCCTGAATCTGTCTTCAAAATATAAAGAAACAAATATAATATCACTGGAGAACAGGCTGAAAGCAATGAAATATGTAATACATTTGGCAAAAGGCATAAATCTATCAATGCTGGAACAGTCCAAAATACTGGAAACTCATAAAAATGACATCCTACTTGCATGACTTCATTGATACTCATTACCTGAATAAACAAGTAAAATCTTTCAAGAAATATATGATTAGATAACCAATCTGCACAGAATAGAAGCTTCCCCCCAAAATCTAGCACGATAGAATATCTGTTTGACAAGCACATCACAAGTAACAATGATGATAAGAGCTTACTATATATAAAATATATAAAAACATGTTATTATATATTTTAACATAATGATAAGGAGTGACTTCTCACCCCATCAAAGGCAATGCACATGGCTTTGAGTTATCACTTTCTTCATAAATTGTATCCAAACATATATTTGTATTCTGCAGATTATACCATTTAAGTAAAGGAACTTGACCACCATAGGAAAAGGACTGAATCAATAGTGCATGTCTATGACTTATGAATTTATAGAATGTGACATGCTTGCAATTTTAATCTTATCAAGGCAGTGTCTTAGTTAGTCTAGGATATAGTTCCTTAAATAGATACCTCAACCAAAATAATCAACGTGATTGTGCATGAAATATTAACTACACCAAGTTAGGTATCTTTAAGCTGAGACATCCTCAAAAATATCTTCCTTTGTTTGTTTAGCTTTAATTTTCACAACTCTTCCAAAATTAATATATACATGAGGTATTTGACTAAATTTTAAAGGTTTTATCCAAATGTAATTTACCTTGATTTAATCCAACCTTTGTTCCTGGAATTTCTACTCCCAAAATTATACCATTCATTTTCAAGAGGAATCATATGTCCTTTATACCTACTATATGCTAAGCATTGTATGTAAAGAAAGATTACATCTAGACATGAGAAGATAGTTTTTACATATGGAGTAATGGTGATACTGTATATTCAAATTTTAGATTAAGGAAAATTGGCAATTATGAATTCAGATTATAAATAGATTTCTTGATTCAAAGATTCTCAAGAAAGGCTTTATAATATGAATTTGAGTTAGTTTGAGATAGTATAAAGTGGTATTTGGGGTGTAATTCAACTTCTGTTATTTCTTAACTATATGAGTTTAGCAAGTTACTTAAACCTTCTGAACTCCACTCTGATAATATTTAAATTCTTAAAGAATATTTAATTCTTTAAAACAAGAATAACAGAGAGACCTCAGAAGTGACAGGGAAGCTAGGACAGGATCTTTTCTACCTCCATCTACACAGAAGGACTACAGATCCACAGCCCTCTCTGCCCCTTCCCCACAAGCGGAGAGCTTGTCTCCAGGGAGTGCTCTGACTCAGGGATTCAGGTGAGATCACCATTTTCTCTCCAGTGACTTTCTAAGGCCTGACCAGCCTGGAGGCACAGAACTCAGAAGTGGCAGGGGAGCTGGAACAGGATCCTTTCTACCTCCATCTACACATAAGAGGGACAGCATATGCACAGCCCACTCTGTACCTTTCCCGAAAGCAGAGAACTTGTCTCCAGGGTGTGCTCTGACCCTATTACTCAGGAGGGACAGCTGATCCACATCCCTCTGCACATGGGTCTTACCAGAGGAGAGCTGAACTCCCAGAAGTGCTGAGACAGGCTGACAGACCCACAAGAGGAACAAGCTGCAGCCAGAGACAGCAAGAATATCTAATACCAGAGCTCAACACTTGATGAAAGGCAAACATAAGAATCTTAACAACAGAAATCAAGACTACTTGGCTTCATCAGAACCTAGTACTCCCACCATAGCAAGCCCTGGATATCCCAAAACACTGGAAAAGCAAGATTTGGATGGAAAATCCTATCTCACTATGGTGATAGAGGAATTTAAGAAGGACATGAATAACTCCCTTAAAGAAATACAGGAGAACACAGATAAACAGGTATGATCCCTTAAAGAGGAAACACAAAAATCCTTTAAAGAACTACAGGAAAGCACAAGAAAACAGGTGAAGGAATTAAACAAAACCATCCAGTACCTAAAAATGGATGTAGAAACTGTTAAGAAATCAAAAAGAGAGAAAACTTGGAGATAGAAATCCTAGGAAAGAAGTCAGGAACCATAGATGCAAGCATCACCAACAGAATACAAGAGATAGAAGAGAGAATCTCAGGTGCAGAAGATACCATAGAGAACATTGACACAACAGTCAAAGAAAATGGAAAATGCAAGAAGTTCCTAACCCAAAACATCCAGGAAATCCAGGACACAATGAGAAGATGAAACCTAATGATAATAGGTATTGAAGAGAGTGAAGACCTCCAACTTAAAGGGCCAGTAAATACCTTCAACAAAATTATAGAAGAAAACTTCCCTAACCTAAAGGAAGAGATACCCATGAACATACAAGAAGCCTAAAGAACTCCAAATAGAACTTCTATCTCTTGTATTCTGTTGGTGATGCTTGCATCTATGGTTCCTGACTTCTTTCCTAGGATTTCTATCTCCAAGAAAACAAATTCCTCCTGCCACATAATAGTCAAAACACAAAATGCACAAAACAAAGAAAGAATATTAAAAGCTGTGAGGGAAAAATGTCAAGTAATCTATAAAGGCAAACCTATCAGAATCACACCAGACTTTTTACTAGAGACTATGAAAGCCAGAAGATCCTGGGCTGATGTCATATAGACCCTAAGAGAACACAAATGCCAGCCCAGGCTACTATACCCAGTAAAACTCTCTACTATAGATTAAGAAACCAAAGTATTCCATGACAAAACCAAATTCACACAATATCTTCCCACAAATCCAGCCCTTCATAGGATAGTAAATGGAAAACTCCAACACAAGGAAGGAAACTACATCCTAAAAAAAGCAAAAAAGTAATCTTTCAACAAAACTAAAAGACAACAGCCACATGAACAAAAATCCAACTCTAACAACAAAAATAACAGGAAGCAACAATTACTTTTCCTAAATATCTATTAATATTAATGGACTCAATTCCCCAATAAAAACACATAGACTATGAGACTGGGTATGTAAACAGAACCCAACATTTTGTTGCATAAAGGAAACCTACCTCAGTGACAAAAACAGACACTACCTCAGAATAAAAGGGTGGAAAACAATTTTCCAAGCAACTGGTTCCAAGAAAAAAAGCTAGAGTAGCTATTCTACTATCGAATAAAATCGACTTTCAACCTAAAGTGATCAAAAAAGATAAGGAGGGACACTTGATACTCATCAAAGGTAAAATCTACCAAGCAGAACTCTCAATTTTGAACGTCTATGCTCCAAATGCAAGGGCATCTACATTCATAAAAGAAACTTTACTAAATCTCAAAGCACACATTGTAATGCACACAATAGTAGTGGGAGACTTGAACACCCCAATCTCTGCAATGGACAGATCATGGAAACAGAAACTAAACACAGTGAGATTAACAGAAGTTATCAAACAAATGGATTTAACAGATATCTATAGAAATTTTTATCATAAAAAAGGATATAACTTCTTCTTAGAACCTCATGGTACCTTCTCCAAACTTGACCATATAATTGGTCACAAATCAGGCCTCTACATATACAAGAAGATTGAAGTAATTCCTTGCATCCTATCAAATCAGCATGGACTCAGGCTGCTCCTCAATAACAACATAAACAATAGGATGCCCACATATACATGGAAGCTTAACAACATTCTACTCAATGATAATTTGGTCAAGGAAAAATAAAGAAAAAAATTAAAGACTTTCTAGAGTTTAATGAAGATGAAGCTACAACATACCCAAACCTGTGGAACACAATGAAAGCAATTCTAAGATTAAAACTCATAGCTCTAAGTGCTTCCAAGAAGAAAATGCAAAGAGCATACACCAGCAATTTGCAGTACATCTGAAAGCTCTAGAACAAAAAGAAGCAAATTCACCCAAGAGGAGTCAAAGGCAGGAAATAATCAAACTCAGGGCTGAAATCAACCAAATGGAAACAAAAAGAACTACACAAAGAATCAACCAAACCAGGAGCTGGTTCTTTGAGAAAATCAACAAAACAAAACAAAAAAAAAACCTTTAGCAGACTAAATAGAGGGCACAGAGACAGAATCCTAATTAACAAGATCAGAAATGAAAAGGGAGACATAAAAACAGACACCAAGGAAATCCAAAAAATCATGAGATCCTACTTAAGCCTATATTCAACAAAACTGGAAAACCTAAATGAAATGGACAATTTTATAGACTGATACCAGCTACCAAAGTTAAATCAAGATCAGATAAACAATCTAAACTGTCCCATATCTGGTAATGAAATAGAAATAGTCATTAATAATCTCCCAACCAAAAAAAGCCCAGGACCAGATGGGTTTAGTACAGAGTTTTATCAGACCTTCAAAGAAGATTTAATATCAATACTCCTCAAACTATTCCACAAAATAGAGACAGAAGGAACTATAACTAATTCATTCTATGAAGTCACAATTACTCTGATATGTAAACCACACAAAGATCTAAAACAGAAAGAAGACTTCAGACCAATTTCCCTTATGAATATTGATGCAAAAATACCCAATAAAATTCTTGCAAACCAAATCCAAGAACACATCAAAACGATCATCCATCATGATCAAGTAGGCTTCATCCCTGGGATGCTGAGATGGTTCAATATACAGAAATCCATCAATGTAATTCACTATATAAACAAACTCAAAGAAAAAACCCATATGATCATCTCTTTAGATGCTGAGAGAGCATTTAACAAAATCCAGCACCCCTTCACAATAAAAGTCTTGGAAAGAACAGGAATTCAAGGCCCATACTTAAACATAGTAAAAGCAATATACAGCAAACCAATATCCAACATCAAACCAAATGG
The DNA here is from genome assembly GCA_019843815.1 of Montemys delectorum. NCBI lineage: Eukaryota > Metazoa > Chordata > Mammalia > Rodentia > Muridae > Montemys > Montemys delectorum. The sequence goes on along the minus strand of JADRCD010070717.1, from coordinate 3,466 downwards.
AGAGAAACTTGAAGCAATCCCACTAAAATCAGGGACTAGACAAGGCTGCCTACTCTCTCCCTACCTATTCAATTTGTACTTGAAGTCCTAGCCAGAGCAATTAGACAACAAAAGGGCTCAAAGGGACACGAATTGGCAAGGAAGAAGTGAAATAATCACTATTTGCTGATGATATGATAGTATACTTAAGTGAGCCCAAAAATTCCAACAGAGAGCTCCAAAACAGGATAAACAACTTCAGCAAAGTAGGTGGATATAAAATTAACTCAAGCAAGGATAAACAGGCTGAGGAAGAAATTAGGGAAACAACACCCTTCACAATAGTCACAAAAATATATAAAATATAAAAATGGTGTGATTCTAACTAAGCAAGTAAAAGATCTGTTTGACAAGAACTTCAAGTCTCTGAAGAAGGAAATCAAAGAACATCTCAGAAGATGGAAAGATATCCCAGGCTGGTGGATTGGCAGGATTAATATACTAAAAATGGCCATCTTGCTGAAAACAATCTGCACATTCAATGCAATCCCCATCAAAATTCCAACTCAATTCTTCACAGACTTAGGAAGAGCAATTTGCAAATTCATCTGGAATAGCAAAAAACCTAGGATAGTGAAAAATATTCTCAACAATAAAAGAACCTCTGGTGAAATCACCATTCCGGAGGACCTTAAGCTGTACTACAGAGCAATTGTGATTAAAAACTGCATGGTATCGGTACAGTGACAGGCAGGTAGATCAATGGAACAGAATTGAAGACCCAGAAATGAACCCATGCACCTATGATTACTTGATCTTTAACAAAGGAGCTAAAACCATCCAGGGGAAAAAAGAAAACATTTTCAACAAGTGCTGGCTCAACTGGCAGTTAGCATGTTAGAATGCAAATTGATCCATTTCTATCTCCTTGAACAAAGCTCATGTCTGAGCGGATCAAGGACCTCCGCATAAAAACAGATACACTGAAACTAATACAAAAGAACATGGGGACCCTCGAGCACATGGCTACAGGGGAAATTTTCCTAAACAGAACACCAATAGCTCATGCTCTAAGATTCAGAATTGACAAATGGGACCTCATAAAATTACAAAGCTTCTGTAAGGCAAAGGACACTGTCAATAGGACAAAATGGCAAGGAATAGATTGGGAAAAAGTCTTATCAATCCTATATCTGATAGAGGGCTAATATCCAATAAATACAAAGAACTCAAGAAGTTAGACTCCAGAGAATCAAATAACCCTATTAAAAATGGGGTACAGAGATAAACAAAGAATTCTCAACTGAGGAATACCAAATGGCTGACAAGCACCTAAAGAAATGTTCAATATCCTTAGTCATCAGGGAAATGCAAATCAAAACAACGCTGAGATTCCACCTCACACCAGTCAGAATGGCTAGGATAAAAGACTCAGGTGACAGCAGATGCTGGAGAGGTTGTGGAGAAAGAGGAACACTCCTTCATTGCTGGTGGGATTGCAAACTGGTACAACCACTCTGGAAATCAGTTTGGCAGTTCCTCTGGAAATTGGACATAGTACTACCAGAGAACCCAGCTATACCACTCCAGGGCATATACAGACAATATGCTCCAACAGGTAATAACAACACAGACCCCACTACGTTCATAGTAGCCTTATTTAGAATAGCCAGAAACTGGAAACAACCCAGATGTCCCTCAACAGAGGAATGGCTACAGAAAACATGGTACATCTACACAATGGAGTACTACTCAGCAATTAAAAACAATGAATTTATGAAATTCTTAGGGAAATGGGTGGATCTGAAGAATATCAACCTAAGTTAGGTAACCCAATCAGAAAAGAACACACTTGGCATGCACTCTCTGATAAGTGGATATTAGCCCAGAAGATGGGAATACACAAAGTACAATTCACAAACCACAAGAAACTCAAGAAGAAGGAAGACTCAATTGTGGATACTTCATTCCTCCTTAGAAGGGGGAACAAAATATCCATGGAAGGAGTTACAGAGACAAACTGTGGAGCAGAGACTGAAGGAAGGACAGCCCAGTGACTACTGCACCTAAGAATCCTCCCTATATTCAGTCATCAAACCCAGACACTATTGTGGATGCCAGCAAGTGCTCGCTGACAGGAGCTTGATATAGCTGTCTCTTGAGAGGCTCCGACAGTACCCAACTAATACAGAAGCAGAGGCTCACAGCCATCTGTTAGACTAAGTTCAGAGTCCCCAACTAAGGAGCTATAGTAAAGACCCAAGGAACTTAAGGGTTTGCAGCCCCTTAGGACGAACAACAATATGTACTAACTAGTACCCTCAGAGCTCCCAGGGACTAAACCACCAACCAAAGAGTATGCATAGTGGGACTAATGGCTCCAGCAGCATATATATAGCAGAGGATGGCCTAGTCAGTCATCAAGAGCAGGAGAGGCCCTTGGCCCTGTGAAGGTTTTATGCCCCAGTGTAGGAGAATGCCAGGGCCAATAAGCAGAAGAGGGTGGGATGGTGAGCTGGGGGAGGGAGGAGGAAACAAGATTTTTTTTGTTTGGTTGGTTTTTGGTTTTTTTATTTTATTTTTCCTTTTTTTGGAGAGGCAACTGGGAAAGGAGATATCATATGACGTGTAAATAAAGAAAATATCTAATAAAAATGGAAAAAACAAGAATAACAATATCTTCGTGGAGTCATTGCAAAAATTAATCAAGATCATGTAAAGGTTAAAGAATATAATGACTTACTTTCTGCAAAGTGGTGAAGGGTCTATGTGTATGGTAATTAAATATACTATATATGTTCATCTCCATTGCCCCTGTAATATCTCTACTTGTCACTGGTTGGAAATCATTTAAACTCTTTCTTAGATCACAATACATATGTACTTTGCTACTAGTCTCTTTTTGTATGAAATTATAAATGAAAAAAATTCTAAACTTATTATGACAATAACTTTATTTAGCATGCATGTACGGAAATTACACAGCAATTCTTTACATAATCATTCTAAGCAATCTATTGTTTTATTTTCATTGATAATTTGTATATGGCAAGTAGAAAATAAAGATAAGCAGAAATAGTAAAGGATGAATAAAAAAGTGAAGGAAATGGCTGGAAATTCTGAAAGGGATTTGAATAGTATAAATAAAGACTAAAAGTTAAAAATGAGTAAGTTAAGCATGAGTTCAACACTAGTACTGAATCTGAAGAAAAATATTAAAAAATGTATGAGAGATTTTCATGTACACACTCCTTTTAGTGGATAAAATATTTGAAATAGGGGAGGAGATATAGCACTATAAAGCTCTTACCTAGCGTGCACTAAATCCCATGTCCAATTCCAGCATCACATAACCCTGGTAGCTTGAAGTTAAGAAAATCTATTCTCAGCCTCATAACAAGTTCAAGAGCAGCCTATGCTATACAATTCCCTGCTTCAAAACACATGTACACACACACACACACACACACACACACACACACACACA